>CABFOV010010173.1:0-11019 GCA_902141375.1 Timema poppense
TTCCAATATATAATAAATAAAGTTAAATCATAAAAAGATATCGTCCGAAACGTAATTTAGAATTCATCTTTACCCAAACAGATTGTTGATACAAGTAAACTAAATCTAAATTGACACTAAGTGTCTCACCTAGAGAATGCGGAGAAATATGTGTCATGGCTTTAGAGTCCTGCCATTATATACACCAAGGTACAGTCATGTGATCTCACAGCGCGGGAAGCAAAGCAGGAAAAAGGGGGAAGGGGAGTGCACTGTTCCAGAACACTCTCACATGTACTGGACGAGATTTCAAATATCGCGCCACCCGACTGACTGTTGGTTTCACTGCACTGTCACTGGCGCGCACGGATCTGCGCATGTCGATTGTCTCTTATTTTCTTTTCTGGGGTGGGGCAGCTTAGAGGCGTAACTTGGGTGAAGGTTCCTCGTCTCAGTTGAAAACAGCCTGGGAGGTGAGGTGATGTGTTTGTGAGGAGCCTCACAGAACAGCCAAATGGAGGCAAAGATGGTGAGTCAATGCAATTATTTTCCTTCCATGTTGTGACTCGGTCACAGAAACATTTACAGTGAATGTAAGAGAGACCAGGAAAGTGGAATAAAGTTTGTGAGTAGCATGTTAGATGTCACAATGAGAAACAAGATTAGGAATGAAGTTATACGGGATATAGTAGAGTACAGGGAATATGTGTGATAGTAGAGGAAGCAAGACTGAGATGGGGGGAGCAGATAACAAGATAACAGGAAGTGTGCCAGTGAGAGTAGAAGAATGGAGTATATTAAAGGACCTGGCCACACGATGATGAAGTTGTATGCCGTGTGAATCGAGCCTTACTGTGACAACAAGCGTGTGTTCTAGTAAACCACTGAGGGGAAAGGTCAGGAAATGAGAAAATCAGAGCAGAGATTTGAAGGGGTGGTCCAACTAAAACTATCAGTAGGGTTCAAGTTATAAATATCGGGTCTCAATATGTAAGTTAATTGTAAACTGCACATTTCGAAAATAACAATAGGTCAAATACATGTTCAGTATATTATTTAAATTTCAAGTATATCACCAGTATTTCCAGTATCAAAAATAAAAACAAGTATGTTTCAAACATTGGTAGACACACTGAAAGAGCTAAAAAAAACTAAGTGCAGCTAAGTAAGGTATTATGAGGCTTATGTCTATTGGCATAAGGTATAGTGGTGTTAGGTCTGGTGGTGTTAGGTCTGGTCGTGATTAATACATATCTTGTAAGAGGTGAAGGAAGGGTTTGGCACTCAGTTAAATCTGTGCCGGGACCGAGGATTGAACCCCAGACCCCTAGCGAAGAAGTCTGATACTTACCCCTAGACCCCCAAGTCACCCAATCTTATTGATAGTCTGGGACTTGGTGTATCTTCGTTGAAGCATAACAATAAATCATTTCATTAGGGGGAGAGGGTTTTTTGCCTTTCATTCATCATTTTTTTATATTGCTCCTAATTTAACTATCAATTAGTTGTCTAAAAATGCACTTATATTCTACATGAGCACTCAGTTTATGATAAAAGGTAACAAGATACCTCTAAGGGTTCAAATGCAGTAGAGTTTAGTATGAGGGTCATAGTCAGGGGTGGACTGCAATCACCTTACTATACAAGGACAGGAAATGAGTCCCAATATCAGGAGTGGGAAATTATAAAAATGATATGTTAGAATGATTTTAGATTAAAAATATTGTATACTTGTATACTATTACTGTAAGACTTTTAAAAGTTTACTCATTACTATACATACTATAGCCTAAATAAAATACTATCATAAAAAAATTAGAGATGAATGTGCAATTAGCATTTATTATTAAATCAATTAGCAAAATTTTGATCAAGTTTTGAATTATACAAATTAAATAACTAATCTTAGTAGCTTTTTTATGGAAATTATATTTATTAATTGAACTCTTTTGAAAATATTCATATTTACTACTGTAAAAGTGCGAAAGATAAAAATTAAATTTATCTCCGTTTAAAGTTCCTTTAATGTTCCCTAGAATTAACACCACTTAAAGGTTCATGATACACCTCGTTCTGGGTGAATTTGCTGCGGTACTGCTGGCTATAGTTAACTATTTATTACAACGTGATCCCATCATCATTCCATCTTCAAATTTGGTACATGTTCTCCCAAAAGGAGTATAAATAGAATATATTTTTTAGAAAAAAATTAAAAATTTCGATTTTGAGATATAACAAAAATACTTTTTTAAATTCTTTAGGAAAAAAATTAAATTGTTAAATATGGTCAAGTTGCATATCATATTAAAGCTTGTAAAATCCTGAAGAGAATAGTACAGATTCCACCTCTCTAGCTCTTTTTGAGTTAGAGCCATTAGAACATTTTAAAATGCGGCCAAAATCACGCGGATTCCAAAACTTTGAAAGCCATTAACTCAAAAACGGAATGTAAAAAAATTTTGAAATTTCATATTTTTCATCCATTCAATAAATAGAACCAATGTTCCAAAAATGATCTTGTTCAGAGATGTGAAGGTCCAGACCATTGGTTGATTTCACATGGGTTTACCCCATAGTTAGTTTTAAACCCCTGTAATCTCTACTTGCTGTTTGGTTGCTAACAACAGAGGCTGAGCGCACATTAAGAGTGGACCTTGGCAAGCTACCCCCCCCTTCCTCCCCCCAAACACTATTTCCATCCAAACAAACAAAAAAAGTAGAATCTATCTTTGTCTTTCTCTAAATTTGTTGAACCTAAAATATAAGTGTTGCTAGACATAGCCCAGGTATTCACGGCTTGTTGTGTCTCACTACAGGTGTAAACTGCCCCCTGGGTTGTTCCAGTAGTTCATCACACTAAACAAAATGGTCAACTGGGCCTCTAGTGTCCTCGAGCTCCCTCAACATCTGCACTGCTGTGACCTAGAGACAAGCATTCCTTTCATCACACTAGGGCTCGAGTTACAAACGTTGCCAAATTATTCATCATTTAATAAACTTCTCTCCCATTTGGAGTAAAGAATACCATCAATTATAATAAGTTTTTAGAAAGCACTCCCTTTTTATAATTTTACTTCTCCGCTGATAAACACCAAAGCAAACAAGTCAACCTGCAGTAGCCCACTAAAACTACTACTTTAAAAGTCAAAAACAGTATAAGGCTACTATGAATTTAAAAGAAGATACTGCTCGCACAAAGATGGCAAATAGTAGCAATATTCCCCCAATACGATCACTCCAAGTTACTCCTTAAAAGATAACACGATGCACATTATGACAGGAAAGATAGAGAGCGCTTTAATGTCTGGTAACTGCGCCCTACACCCACTGGGCGCTCGGCTGACGAGAGCACATTCTAGACCCCCTGATGGGGAATCAATAGTGAAATAAATTACAATCAAAACTGGACCTAAAAAATATAATTATGAACTTCAATGAGAATAAAAAATGATGAAAATGTGGTTTTTAGTGACTTGCTAATAAAAAAGTGATTTTTATCGACTTGCTCGGGAGCAAAAAAACCATTTGTGATTTGTGAGCACAAACATCCCTCCTCAAAGGGGATTATCCTGTGTAGGCCTACGTTACCGCTGCTGGTGTAGTTGGATCTTACTCTAATGACACCCCAAATTTACACAAAGTTCGGGTTGTAGTCCTATGCCCCCCATGAACTTCCTCCGATAATACACTTGCGAGGTATTTTCAGCAGGACGGTGCACCTTTACATTTTGGTCATAGTTTTTGTGATTTCCTAGACGACACATTTACACCAAGATGGTTAGCAAGATTCCCGCGGGGCTAATAACCTCCCTTTCTAGTGATCTGGAGTAGGACCTATATTGAAAGAACAACTGTAGCATCAAAGTTTGGAATACCAATGAACTCTAGGAAATAATTAAGAATGTGGTGATATCTATTCCCACAGAATTATGGATTAGGGTGTTAGATGTGGCCTACTTTCAATTGTTTGCTGTTGTGTGTTGATAACAATGGACAAGTTGAAATCTTACACCGCTGACCTCTACATAATATTTCACATACCAGTTTACAATCTAATAAATGATCATTTAATTAGCTACAATAAATATGTTTCTAAGTACTAACATAATTTTACATACCTGTATTTTTAGGAGAAGGTAGCAATAGGGCCCATACAACCAAATGGAGGATCAAAATGGTGTTAAGAGCCAACAGTAGTTTAGTTCAGAGCAAGATATTCCAGGATTCCAAAGTGTCATGAAAATTATGTTGACCTATAAGGTTACATTTTTATAGATTGAGATATTTTATAGAAATAAAAATATCAGCAGTTATGATACATATTGAAATAGTCAATTGGTGCTATGTTGTAACAATTCAACTAGTTTGAACTTACATTCCTATAGTGATTCACTTAAATTTGGTTTTAATTTTATTTAGGCCTGTAATATATATATATTTACAATATTAATTTTGTTATAGTTAAAAAGTGGATATCGTTTTTAATATAATAAAAAAAATCTCATTCATGGTAATCTAAAATTATAAAAAAGTAAAATTTCACCCTCTTTTTGCACTATTCCAAAAATAAGTTTTCTGAAAGTATGGCTTTGCTTTCCAAAGACATTTATTTCAAAATATTGATGCCATAACATTCTTTCTTACTTTGTGAAAATTTATGTTGTCCGATTGTTTTTTTTTAAGTAAACATAGTTAGTTTACAAGACCTATTTTTTACCCAAAAATGTGTTTGATAAACTATACTATCTTTTTTTGGTATACGTCCTCACTACTTATAAATGTCTAGTTTTTTATTCAAATTATTCAAATACATGATTTTTAGTGAGCAAGCTCTTGTCATTGACTTGGCCAATTCTATTCAGTTGGCTTCTCTAGCCCCAGTTGATTTCGATATAATTATGTGTCACTTATGTCTCCTTTCAACCAATATAAAAAAGTTCGATTTAAAATTTATTATGGCTATATAGCAACAAAGAATAATTTAAATAATCATTATAGAATAAATAAAAAACAACTCAACAAATGGTTTTGCATTTATATTTGCCAAAGAATAAAAAAATGTACCTAAATAAAGACACAGCTTAGGTATTAAAAATCGTCGTGATATTTATACGATATCAGCGCTTAGGGTGTCAATATCCAATATGAAAAGAGATTTTATGGCTGAGAATAATTTTAATAAAATAACATAACATAACATGTAAACGTCCTACATTCTAGATTTTTTTTTTCTTGTAATCAAAATTTTAAAAATAATGTATTTATTCCAAAAGTTTCTATTTAGTTTAAAATATAATATTTTGCTGAATAAGATATATTTCTGTTTTAGAATATGATGTCACTTTAGGAAATTCAAAAACTTAAGTTACGGTATATAAAATTCCTATATTTTTATTTAATAGAAAAATAATATTAGTGAACCTCTAGCTTCTATAGTTTAAACATAAAAAGTAACAACATATTTACATTTTATTTCCTTTGATACTGTAATGTATTTCCATGTAGGTTGGCTACCATGTGTGGTGACGTAATAAATTATCTGCTTCCCATCATGCCCCATCCTAAATGTCTATCGAGAATCTTATCGATATCCGGTGTTCCCGACCAAACCATTCACTCAAGCAGTAACATTAATTCAAGTAAGTCGTGTTCTTATTCAAGCCATCCTTACCATGATACGGATGTAGCATATTGGCGACGAGGATAAAACAAACTATGGTGTAACATATTCCTGGCTTTTTGGAAGTCCAGCATTAAAAGTTTATTGAATTAATTAAATTATAAAACTAAATAAAAAAATCTTCAATTGAAAACGTATGCACAACAGACTTGAGACAACTCCGAGAACATTTAGGGATTTTAATATTTTAGGGCGTGGTCTATGAAAAATCAACCATAAAAACACAAATGGTGGTCATAGGAAACATGAGTAGTTTCGACAGTAATGAAGAAACTTGGTCGTCATATGTGGAGCGATTCGAACTATTGGTCGAATGTAATAGTATAACTAATGAGAAGAAAGTGAGTACGTTACTGACAGTAGTAGGCGTGAAGACTTTTAATCTTTTACGAGATTTTTGTACACCTGGCAAGCCGTCAACAAAAAGTTATGTGGATCTAATTAAAATTATCCAAGAACACTTATATCCTAAACCATCGTTTATTGCCGAAACGTATAAATTTAGTTTAAGATCATAGCAAGAGCATGAAATTGTATCAGATTATATCGCTAACTTAAAACAAATGTCAAAGCATTGCGATTTTAAAGAATCATTATCTGATTATATACGGGATCGTCTTGTAAGTGGATTGAGAAGCAGCTCTATTAAGCAACGACTTCTAGCGGAGAGACAACTAGACTACGAGAAGGCAGTGCTGATTTAAACATCTTTGGAGGCAGCCGAGAAGGATGCAGCGTCACTGGCCTTTGGACATAACACCGGTGGAACAGTTGATCGTCAATCCCAAATTCTTCAAATGTTGAAAAAGGAAGAAAGAAAATGCGGTACCAGAGAAGTTGGGTGTTATTGCTGTGGAAGAAACGGTCATTTAAAAAATGAATGCCATTATAAACAGTATGAATGCCGTGTATGTAAGAAGAAAGTTAATTTGCAAAAGGTGTGTCGATTGAAACAGTTGGGTAAGTCAAACAATTCTAATAGGGCTACTCATACGATTTCTAGCAAATCTCACATAGAGAAACAAAAGTATAATAGTAATAAACATTTTGTGGAGTTGGGTGTGTTAGATGACAATAGTGATGAAAACATCGATGACATTTCAAATTTATTTGGGTTATATAAAAATAAGCTTGGCGAGAAGCGTAAAAGAGTGGAACCTTTTAGAATAAATGTTCAGGTGGAAGGGAAAGAAATTCTGTTTGAAGTAGACACAGGTGCAGGGGTATCTGTAATCTCTGAAAAGTATTATCTGGATAAATTGAGTAACTTAAGATTGCATCCAAATGATTTAATCTTAAATTCAAAATATAAACGAACCCATTATTCCTGTGACTGTTATAAATGTAAATGTTCAATATCAGGATTTGTCACACAAAATGGAATTATTTGTAATTAGACATGGAGCTAATCCATGACTAGGATGGGGCATGATGGAAGCAGATAATTTATTATATCACCACACATGGTAGCCAACCCACATGAACATACATTGCAGATACAATAGTCATACATTATATATCGTCCATTAAATGGTAAAATGTCGTAAATCACAAATTTGGCAAAATCAAGCTATTTATATTTTTAGACTTGTGGGCTACACACAATGTTAAAATACCATATCTCTCAAAAATATAAATCAGTTTTATTTTAATATAAATAGAATGTCGTACCCTCAAGTAAATTTTTATTTAGTGGCAAAATGTCTTAATCCAAATATGCTAAGGCTATGACAATTTGCAGTTAGCCTTATGGCTTAAAATGAGAAGAAAATTGATGTATCCAACACATTAGAGGGCTAATAAATTTTGAAAGTAACATCATTGTTTATTTTACTGGTACGTAAGAAAAACCATTCCTTTTGACTAGAAGAGTTGTTTGTTATTTTTAAATTTGTAATATAATATTTAGCACCGCGTCTTACTACCCGTTCAGTTTATACGCTCTAAGTACTAATTACGCTAATTGACTAGGAATTGGGAAGGTTAAATTAGAGGGAGTGAACCCGCATTTGCGTGGAGGGTAAGTGGAAAACCATTTAGGAAAAACTACCCCCAGTTCACCCGACCGAGATTACATGACAAAACAAAATAGTCGGAAGCAATACTGGAGGGGTTGCAATCACATGAAAAAAATTGAACTTGTCAAGTTATTAGAGGAGACCCAAAGAAGAAGTTGATTGGTTAAAAGTGTGGTTATCAAGATTATGCTTGATAAAGATGGTGGAGTGATGCTATATAAAATACGTCTTGTCGCACGGTGTTTTCAACATTAAAAAGCTGTTGATTACAATGAGACTTTTTTACCGGTCATCAGATATGATTCTCCGCGAGTTTTCTTGGGTATGGTAGCCCAAAACAACCTTGAACTCACCAAGTTTGACGTCAAGACCGTTTTTTACATGGTGATTTGAAGGAAGAGCTCTTCATGGCGATTCCATAGGGAGTGATCATCGATTGTGATAAAAGTTGTTACCCCCTCCCATGCTCACTCTATGTATTACAGCCCTCTTGCACTCCCTAAGCTTGACGCTCTCTTCTCGCTTACTATACACCCTTTTCACCCCACCCCCCTTTTTTTAAAGGCAGAACAGCCTCGTAGCCAGTCGGCAAGGTCCAGCCCTCTTCATCAACACCACCCTTACTTAGTGGCCAGTCACCACGCACCAACCCCCTCCCTAGCCTTGCTGCCTGCTAGGGGTTCACACGGCTAGTGCTGAGACTCCCCAAATTGACCCGATGGGACCGAATAAAAGAGAACGGTGAGCATGCCAAGCATCTGTCGTTGCCTCAGCACCACTCCAGATCCACACAGCTCACCATGATTCTCGATTGAATTTTGTATTCCCCCTTCCCCCTATTCCAGCTCCACACCACTCATCGCAACTCTTCTCCTATCTCCCTATTTCTTCTTCCTCTAAATTCACACCACTCACCGCTGCTCTTCACTAAGCCTCCTACTCCAACTTGGCTCTGCTCACCATTACTCTTCACTGAGCACCCTATTGCCCCTTTCTCCCTACTCAGGGCTCCACACTACTCACCGTAACTCTTAGCCAAGCTCATACCTTTCACCCACACTCCATTCCCCTCTTCATGGAGCTCTGCCCAGCTCCAATCATCCTCCCAGCACTCGATGATTTACACCCAACGTTTCGGGCAGAGGAAGAAGGGCTATTCCAGAATACCTTTCCAACCTAAAACCACTCCAAACCAACACCCGGTTAATACGCTTCCTCCTTTGCAGGCCCTAGCTGAACTCCATAGCAACCTACCACATCCAACTCTTTCACTTCTCATACCCTAAGAAACCCTACTCCCCATTTCCTTCCACCAGGATCACCCTTGTCCTTCACCGCTCCATGACAACGTGGACCACACGACTCCCCCTTCTCTTTTAGCGTCACTCCCACCACCAAACAGTACTTCGACTCTTTTTACCACCCAGGTCACCTGCTCCCCTGTCCCCACCGAGACCTAGCTATCACCTCCAACCCCTCAACAATCCCCCCAACCCTACCAATTCTCTCCCTCATCGCTTACTTATACCAGCAATAAAAACCCACGAGTCTAACGCCTTGAGCGGGCAAATCTCCTTCCAGTTAAGAAGACACCTGGGGTCATCCGAAAGCTGACCGAGCTGTTATAGCCAACCTACGTGGACATCGAGGAGGGAGTACCCATTTTCTCCTTAACTTCAACAATCGGGGTGATGGAAAAGTGAAGTGATGTGTGAATTGAAAAAAAAATCATTATAAGGTGTCTATTGTTGGAACGTAAAGTTTATTCAGTTTTTGTAAAAGTTCAACTGAATACCGATTGAAGTTGAAAAATGTATCTAGACTAGTATGGTTGATTGCGTGATATTATATTTAACCTTGTTTGTTGATGATGGACTCATAGCGTCTGAGTCAATCAAAGTATTAGAATATATTGTAAAAGATTTAAATGATTCATTTCCGATTACGATAGGTGATACAAGTTGTTTTGCAGGCTTACAAATAAAAAGAGATCAAATCAACAAAATAATGTGAATCCACCAAAGCTCCTATGCAAAAATTATTATTGAAAAGTATGGAATGAATGAAGCACAACCCGTAAGCGTGCCTGCTGACCCACATGCAGTATTATGTCCATTAGTTGACGAAAACGCAGTAACGAATGTGCCATATAGAGGAGCAGTAGGTTCTCATATGTTCTTGACAGTTGTTTCACGTCCAGATTTGGCGTTTGCTGTTAGTGCAGTGAGTAGATATTTAAGTAACCATGGTTGTGATCATTGGAATGATGTAAAAAGGATCTTTAAGTATTTAAAAGGCACCCTAGATTTGGGTATAACGTACAAAAGCAGTGAGAGGGAATCCAGTTACAAGGCTACTCCAATGTCGATTATGGAATGGATCTAAAAACACTTAGTTCCACTATGGGATATATTTATGTATTTGCAAATGGGCCAGTTAGCTGGTCCCCTCAAAGGAAAAGGAGCGTAGCTACCAGTACAACCGAAGCCTAAATGTAGTGGCAGCCTCAGCTGCAAAAGAAGCCATATAGCTGATACAACTACTTAACGATATTGGATGTTCATGTATTGGTGCAACTGTTCTGCATGTCGATAATCAATCTGCGATTCAATTGGTAAAGAATCCGGTCCGCCCCAAACGTATTAAACACTTTGACATTAAATACCACTATATTCGTGAAAGAGTAGATGAGTGTGAAATATGAAGTGAAATATATTTCTACTATACTTCAACGTGCTGATACAGGTACGAAACTATTTCCATGAGATCGTTTTTCAACTTATGTGAAATGTTGGAGCTATTTTCTAACAATTTAAAATACTCAAGCGTCGAGAGTATTGAAGCAAGTATTTAAGCTTTTGTACTTACTTGTGTGAGATGGTACACGCAAGCAAGCGCCGCCAATACGCTTGTATTATTGTGAGTTAGTCTTTTATCGCATCTTTTTATTTTATCATTATCTAAAACTATAGTTTATATATACCAGTTTCTGTACGTGTAATAACGTGGATCAATTATACAGGTTATCCCACACAAATACAATTATATTTATCTCACGTTCCAAGACACCATGCCATAAATAATAAACAAACCATTACCCAGAAAGAAGTATTAGGAAAATGGCATACTCAAATGGAATGTGATTCTGTGAGCGGCACCATTGAAAAAAAAATTAAAGAAAAGGCCAATACATCTTCCAAGTAACTACATAACAGTCACAGAAGAAGTGAGGAAGAAACCTTTCCCATATGCAATCAAGTGTACGAACCATGAAATAGTCAGTGATTATTCAGTGGCATCTTTACAAAGATCAGTTAATAAGGGGGCGGGGGGGGGGGGGGT
>CABFOV010010176.1:0-17021 GCA_902141375.1 Timema poppense
TATAATATAGCACAGACCTATTTTCTAATATTTAGGTTAAAGAATTAGTAAAATTGATTAAAAAAAATGCATTGTTTGTACGGACTACTTGCAATTTATGTACAGGTTATACGCATAATATGTACAGGTTATATGCATAATATGTACTAATTATACTAATGAGTTGGGGATGAATTCAGAGTAAGTTTATTATGGAGAAATATTGGAAAACCATCTAGAGCACACCCAACCAGTATTCGAGCCCAGATCATCCTGTCATTGTCAGTCTAGTCCAACACAAAAGTGATGCATGGTGTGAGCCCGCAAGCAAGCTATAAGGGCTACCGACCGAGCGGTCACAGCCGTTAGGGATGAAAATGTGAATATTTGCACATAGAGGGTGTCATGTGATCAGCACGAGCCCCCTGATCATTAGTCTCAGTTTTATAGATCGGTGCTGCTACTTCTTTATTTTGAAAATAGTTCCTCATCTGTCATCGCTTGATTGAGTTTGACCTCGTTCCAAACCCAAGCTAAATAGGCCTAGGCTTATACATTAATAAAATTAATTTATGGAAAAGTGATTAAATTACTACCGATACTTATTAAAAAATTAAAATTCATTTTACTATTTTCATTAACTTTTATCATTGATCAAACAACTAATTGCAACTTTAGTAGTTGAATACACTGCTACACCTAGGTTAGATATTGACAAAACCTTTAATAGTAGGCCTAAATGACTTTGATGTTTGCTGTTATAAATGCAAAACTATTTTCTAGATGAGGTGCTATACATAGCCTATTTAGGCCTATACTTGTAAACATTGTTAAAAGAGTTGAAATTTCACACACTTATATTTGCAAAAAAGAAGAAACAAACAAATTTTGATTGATTATCAAGACCTAAATAGCTGGAAATAAAAGGTAGCTCAAAAAGAAGCATAGATTGACTTTTTATGATCAAATAAAGTAATTGATAGGGGTCACAACATATTAAATATTGTCGTTTGTGTTTTCCTACTCCCTGTTTGTTCTACTGTCGGACAGCTCTACCCAGTAATGTTATTAACACACTTGGTTTTTGGTGTTTATGAGTTTCTGCTAGACTATTTTAGCACTTTTACATTATACAAATGCCTCAGGATAAATTGATTTAGTTCCTAGTCTGGGTCAATGCGCCTTAGTCTAGCGTTGACAAAAAAATGTGTTTACACCGCTAATAGCCCTTTTTAGCTTGCCCTATTAATACAATGTTTATAGTAGGTATAAGTGAAAATGTCACCTTAATAGTTGCTTTAAATAAGCTAATAGAGCCTCTACAGCCAAATCCAGTTTCTTGCTCCGATTTGTAATACGATAGCGTTCCATCTTTAAGCACTATAAAACGACTTTGCCAACCATGAATATAATTTGTCCACTTGCTGAGAACTCCTTGCATTTCAGGAACGTGATAGCCATTATCGGAATCATCATCTTCGTCACTAAACAACACACCATGTTCGTCAGTCATTTTAGTTATTCATGTACAACTCCTAATTCGGACATAATATAATATGTGAAACTGTTTAAATAATATTTGCCCACTAATTCAATGTGTTTACCGAAGTCTCGACTGTGATTTATCCTCATGACACAGCTCCATTATCAATTTTATTTTATCAAGGATTTATTTTATGCCAAGCTAGCCAACACAACGTTGAAAAGATATATTACTTCTATAAGATCAATAATGCCTACACCTTAACAACTATTTGATTTATGTCTATAGTGCAGAGCTTATGAATAGACAATAATAGAATAATGAAATCATTGTCACTTCTAACTTAAACTCTAACTTAAAACAAATTAGTTGTTGATAAATCACACCCATTAAAATAAGAGTTTATATTAGATATTTTATATTCAATATTTATTACGTCCTTAAATCACTTAATGGCTATAATGTGATCGAGGGCGGGATTCTTTTCTCTTTATATCAAATAATGAAAATTTTAATGTTTGTTAGTACCTCTACACACAACAATATTCTAAAATTTCAGATTATAAAAAAATATTTAAAAATTTAAAAACTTTAAAAAAAAATCTTATAAAACTCACCTAACTGATATTTTTAAACACGGGTTCTATAGTCCTCTTTTGCGAAATTTGTAGAGGAGAGTAGGGTATTATGGAATAGTCGGGAAATACGGAATACTCAGGTTTTAGTTCTGTATAGTGCTACTATCTCTCGGAAATAGCATGAACTACTTCAAAAGACTCCCATGATGCTCTACTGTGAGAGTTGACCGCCTGTTATATTTATTCACAGATGAAAAGTTAAGCAAAGATCGATAATTTTCATTTATTTCCACATGAAAGATTATATTACGCTCGGTTGAGTTTTTTGAATGAAAACATTAATACAATTTTTTCATCATAAAATATTTTCACGCACCAAATGATATCCTACTCAGTTGAAATGTTTGGAGATCGGTTCATTCGCAGTGCCGTGTAGATGTGTGATTATCTACTTCAAGCTGTTAGGTTGTAAGACATTAAAAGTTTTTCAATAAAGATAATACAACAATAGTTTAGGCCTCTTACTTTAAATAAATCTGTAGACTGTCGTGCTTGTGGACGCTTTATGAGTGTCATTAAATACGTAAACTCACAATTGGGCTATAATCTAGGGCGTCTTAACTGTTGAAGGATGATTTCGTTAACGTAAGGAACGTTTCGTTTCACGCAATAATACGGCATATGACAGAACGTTGCCCATGAGTTTCAGAATTTTTTTATTATATTGTTTGGGGAGTTTTTTTGACAAGGTTTATTTTGTTATAATCAAAAACCTTTGGATTTTGTTGTGTGTGTATGGGTGTTAAAAAACCTTATATTATTTCAAATAGTTTGGTGCAGAAAAAACCTCCCCTTCCCTCCTCCTTGCTACATACGATCACCAAATTTACAAAATGATGGAATTTTATTTTATTTTACTGGAAATTTGAGCCTTCTACAGATAACTACACAACTCCCCTTTAATATTCCTCATAATGACTAAAAAAAACCCCAGCAGGACAAAGGATTAAATTAACAAGGTTCTCGGAAAGCTTACAACTAGACAGCAAACTTGAATGTCTACTACGGGCTCGTTTTACTTAGAATAATAGGTGACTGACTACCCTAAAATCAGACAGACAGATAGTTCTGTGTAAAGCATTTGTGCTATAAAACAGAGATTATTGACTCAATTCAGGTGTCCAGTTATCAAATTTCAACAAACATTAGGCTGGGCCTAAATTCATACATAACGCTTACTATTATCGAATAGTACTGTACATAGGGCTTAGTATCAAATTTATAGTAATAATGCAATAGTTTAGATTAAAAATTATGGTAAAGCCCATTTCAAGTTGATGCCACACTCCTCCCGTGTAGCCTCTGAAACAATATTTACGCACGATTTTCCAAAACTTTCTTATTTTATATCTCAGAAAGTATGTGGCCTAATGAGGAAAATTTTTACATATGATTAGTAACTTGATGGTAGTAACTAAAAAAAAGTTTCATGAAAATCCGAGGTGGTGGGTGTCACTATCAAATTTATCTGGTGATTTGATATTGTAGCATTTATTGGAAATAAACTACAAAAGAATACAAAGAATTAAGAAAGTGAACTCACCTAGGCCCCATTCAGCTGTTTCACTTCATTATGTCCTCCCCGCACGAGACCACAACATAATGCCTCTATGATATTCACCGAACGACTAAAATTGGAAATATAGTGCAAGAGTGGACTGAGCGGTATCTCGAGGCGTGGTGGGAAAAGTGTGGTGCACACGCGCAAGACTGTGGTGATTATGTTGCAACATGTGACCTGGAACATTCTACTAGCTCCTACGAGGTTCCACTGGTTTCTATCTATCCTCTCCCTTCTATTCTTTGTTTTGTGTTGACCGTTATTTGTTTACCCCTCTTCCCCCCTTTTTGAGCTAATCTGAGAGTATATAATTGTGTAGTTCAAAATATACGATTACTCTTGTCAGGACTCTTGTCTGGATCGTGTCCTCGGACCCACCTAGGTGTCCTGGATGTTTCAGGGAGGTACTAAATTCCTTTTCGGTTTATTGTTCACGGAAATTTCTTTTTGGCGAGTAATATTAACAATTCATAAAACTTTATTAATTTGAACTCTTTCAAATTAGCTTTCTTCAACATGAAACCCCGTAAGGGTTCGTGCGATGTCACGAGTATTTGTTTGCATATCAATTTTGAGAGATTAGATGTCTATCACCCATATGGCAGAGCAATATTTGTATAGTATATTGTTGTCAAAGTTAAGAATTGCTTCTTATTGTTCAAATGGCAAAGATAGTTTATTCTTGCGTATGTGATATTACTATATTGTTGTCCAAGTTAAGACTTGTAACTTATTGCCCATATGGCAGGGAAATTTTACCTTAGCGTAAGCAATATTAGTGTATTGTTGTCTAAGTTAAGACTTGCAACTCATTGTTCTAATGGCAGAGATAGTTTATTTTCGTATAGTATATCGTTTTCCAAGTAAAAGACTTGTAACTTGTTGCCCAAATGACAGAGAAAGTTCATTCTTGCTTAAGTGATGTTACTATATTGTTGTCCAAGCAAAAGACTTGTATTACCTGCGTGGCAGGGAAATATGGTATGTTCTTATGATCAAGATCATAGATAAGTATAGCCCATACGGCACCCAAAATTTCATATTGTTGTTGTATTGTTTTCTACCCTTTGGAATAACCTTATATATCACATTGAATCGTAACCGATCATGGTTACTAAAAGTTCCCGTAACGCTTGTTTATTGCCATTGCTTCATAGCACACATATATTGTTCAATATTTATCACCAGTAAAACTAAAATGTTATTTTTGACATATTTCTTTATATCGATCCTTCTATTGTACCCGTAATATATATTGAAATAGTTGGGATGTGAGTTTATGGAAGCAGAAAGTGAATAGACCAGAGTCGTCCTAATCGCTTTTCGTTACTATCCTATCGGCTCCTCTGCAATTATTGGTTCCTTTTTTTTATGGTCAATTTATGTTGTGCGCCAGCCTTATTCTTTTGACAAGACTAAGGGCGGTGTTACAATATGGAAGGACCCAACAGTGGATACATTTTTTTTTTAATTCAACAGCGCTTTTTGTGTGAGTCTTAGTAACTAGTTCGTAAGAGGCAACCGAGCACACTGGCTCAGTTAAGAAATGATTTTAGTATTCTTATGGACAAGACTGTGGCTCACGTTTATTTATTAATGTTAATTTCATTTTTCTTGTAAGTTATTAAAATTCCTACCATTAATTTCTTGTATAAGAAATATTTCGATTAATTTTAAAATCTATGTTCAGAATTTATTTACATTGATACCACAAATGCTTAATTAAAAATATGCAATTTACTATTGTTGCATTAGGCCTATGATTTATTTCACCTCTCTTTACACTTGTTAGACTAAACAACATTTAGTTTTTTTAAACTCACAATTTAGAAATAAATTAATATACACTTTTAAATGTACACTTTTTTTTCTTTTTTGAAAAATCTACTTGACTACATAAATTAACCGCAACTGATTCAGAGTTTTGCCCTTTCCCTAAAACTACTAAAAATTATTTTGACAATTACTACATTTTAATTTCATTAAATCTAATGAGTTTTATGCCTTTCTGATCAAATTGCCAAAATATTCTTATTTTTTTGATAGATTTTTATATGAACGAGTGAAGACACCAAGATTAAATTATAATTAAAATCTAAAAAAAATAAGTAAAAGTCTAAAGTGGAAAAATAGTTTAAATTCCCCCTACGCATTTTCCGGTCCCGTTTCTGGGGAAAGTAGTTATTTCCTGCCCAAAAATCTCCTTAAGTCAAAATGTCACTTCCACATAAGCCTAGTGAGTGTATACATATAAAAATTAGATTTAATTGACAAATACTTTTTAAAGCTTATTTAAATGTTTTAGATAAATAAACTAAATCACATATATTCTGAAAATTGAAAAATGAGTTGGACACAGGAATCGAACCCGGGAACCTAGGCTTAGTACACCAATGCTCTGACCACTGAGCTATCCAGGAATCGTCCCGTACACAGGGCCATTCTTCACTCATATTTTAAGGCAGATTCTATGATGGACGTGTGGAAATCGTCGGCTGCAAATGTGTGATCTTATTAAGATCACGAGCTATCAGATAACGCAGCCACCTTCGACTCGGTAGTTGGCTTATCGCTGCCACTTGTACAATTATTATAATTGTAAGGGATCGCATATTTAAGAATCAAATAGCCAAAACTTTAAAATGTTTAGAATATATCTAGATGAGAGTAAATTCCACACTAAAACAAATAGATTAGCTTTTATTTGATTCTTAAAATCATATAAGTCTTTACTATTTCCTTTTGTTCTCAACATTGTTAATTATTTTGGCTGAATAAAACGAGTATAAGAAAAAAGTATATTTTATTCACCTTTTTCAATATAATATAATAATAAGATAGTTATATTTTTATTAATTTGAAAATAAAACAATAAAAAAAGTAATTAAAAGAACCCTCAATATCATCAGCCTGCAATCGAACCATACCGACCAAATAGCCGTCTTTTATTGACAGAGATAGTGCCGACTTTTGCGGATAGGGGGTGTCATGTAGTCAGCACAACGAATCCTTTGGCCTTAAATCTCAGTTTTCTATACAGGAGCCGCTACATTTTCATTTAAGTAGTTTCTCATTAATTTTGTCATCACGAGGCTGGAGTTGAAACAGTCCCAGACCCACTGCTTTACAGAAAATCTGGGAGTGCCGGGTATCTAACCCGGGACCTCTGAGACAGCCTCCAGAAACTCAGACCACTTGACCTCAGAGGCAGTATTTCTTATTATTTTTTTGGAATCCAGGCAAAATAAAATGATCTCCCGTTCAAATGGTACCCTTAATTATGAATAAATTGTGCTATAATAAAGCTTCTGAATTATATTTTTAATATAAATAATTCGTAATTTTTAGTGAATTATGCTTTAAAATTATGTTTTATTGACAAATGTCTTGAAGACAAAAAATTAATTAATTAAATCCACTTTTTTTACTAAGAATTGTAACCATAGCTGGAACCTTTGAAATTTGGTTTGGAGAATTGGAACAGAAATCAGAAGCAATCAGAATTTCAGTTTTACTCCCTGGAATTGAAGGGCATCAACCAATAAGAATGCGAGGAGAGTCTTCTAACCAATTGGACGCCAGTACACACAGCAGACGGAAGATATATTCTGTTCAAGTTGAAATACCTCGTGGTAGCCAAACATACTTGTTTGGTATTAACGAATTTTCTTTGTTTCAGCTTCAATAACTACGATTGTAGACACCATTGAGAGTACATAAGAAATATTATAATTTTGATTATGTTGGTGAAAAGTAGGTCTCCCCAGAAATAGATAGATGGGTGAATGCATCTAGTAGAGTAGTAGGATGTGTGTGGACTATTGCAAAGATAGCAGTATATATGTGTGTTGACGCCAACATTGTTTAATGGATGTGAAGAGTGGGTTTGTCAGGAGAAACACAAGAGCAAGATGTTTGCGGTTGGAATGATATACCTAAAGTAAATATGTGTGGAAAAACTCGTATGGACAGTCAGTAATGAATGTGTGCTGAATGATTGCGGGAAAGGGGATCCAACAGGTCAATGTGAAAGGTCTCGCGTTGATTTGAGCAAGTTGAGAGGATGAGTGTGGACCGAGTGACAAGCAAATATATGAAGGTAGAGTGTGTGGCACACAAAGAAGGGGTAGGCCATGTAAGACGTGGCACAATGTTGTAGACGATGTATATTATGTATTCCGTATGTATGTATGTATGTATGTATGTATGTATGTATGTATGTATGTATGTATGTATGTACGAGTCAAGCCATACTTTTTAGAACCACATGAAAACAGCATCAGTCACTTATGGTAGAAAAAACTGGCATTTCTTTCTTATATAAGAACTCTATTGTTTCCCCACTAAAAATAAAGCTTAGGTGTAATCTAAAAAACTGCTTCCGAAAACGGATTGCATACTCTCTCTAAACCTACTTATAAAATTCGTTTGAATTTGACAGCAATTAATGTGTTCCACGTAACATGTACCAAACTTAAAAATGATTTTAACACAACATTATTAACACATTACATTTATCAACAACTTTTAAATTTAATTTAGCGGGTTTTAAAAGTTATGTGATTGTTGTCTCCTAGGATTATATAAATATAAGATTTTGGTAGTAAAAATACTTCAGAACGGATATCCTTCACAGTCAGTGTAGGCCCAATACAAATCCCCTTTTACATTTTATTGTGTATTATTTTAGAATATTTTCTTAAAATGTAATACATAAAATAGTAGCAAGCTACGAAATAAAAGCATATTTTAATTTTTTCATAGTAATACAAAAATAATCCGAAATTGATACAATTAAAGTTTGACATAATTATAGAACGTACGTCGTGACCATTTTATCCAACGTATATATATATATATATATATATAATAATCTGAAATAAAACATTTTAAACTGATTTGTATATATTATAAAAGAAAAGCGCTTTAAACTGGTTTGTATAATAGGAAAAAAAAATTCTAAACTGATTAGTATATCTGAAATAAAAACACTTTAAAGTGATTTGTATAATCTGAATGAAAAACACTTTAAGCTTATTAGAATATCTGACAGAAAAACACTTTATGCTCATTAGTATAGCTGAAAGAAAACGACCTTAAATTGATTAGTATAGCTGAAATAATAACAATTTAAACTGTTTAGTATAAGATAAAAGAAAGAGTTATTACAAAGTTTAATACACATTTAGCTCATACATATATTAGGTCTATATTTTATAGTCACTGCACACATTACTTTTTATGTTTTTGGAATGTTATATATTATGTAATAAGTTGCTTGTAAAATATATTTAAAAAAGCTTATTTTAAAAGTGCTTTAACACTAGGTTTTCAGCACCTTGTGCCTTAATCTGGCAATAGTGGTACTGCCAGCACTTCTTCATCATCATTATCATCACCATAAGCAGCATCACTGACACTTTCGTTGTTGCCTATTTGTATGATGAAAGGTTGGATTTCGCTCGCATCCATCTTCATTTCTCTTGCCCAATCATCATTAATAATATTCTCGGTGTGGTCGATNTTTCGCTCGCATCCATCTTCATTTCTCTTGCCCAATCATCATTAATAATATTCTCGGTGTGGTCGATATTTTTACTCCAACTGAAATGGAACACATTTTTAAAAATATATCTGATTATAATTACAAACAAATGATAGGTAAGATACAATCACTTCTTTATGGTTTTTATTGTTATATTTTCGATAGTTTGAAAATATAGCTTTAGTACCTTTCAGACGTGACTCTAGCAAGGGCTTCTTGCCAAAGGGCTCTGACAGCTGCATCATCACCAGCTCAATTGGATTATATTGAAAATGGTGCGGAGGCAACCGCAAAACCTGGTGTCCGCACTCACGTACCATTTCATCGATCTTGTACCTGCAGCAACCAAAAACATATAAAAATTACTAAGATTATTTAAAAACTGATAATCTTTTAAGTAAATCTCATGGTAAATATATATATATAATACAATGCAATCAATAAGAAATAGGGGCTCAACAAAAATGTTTCCCTTAAATTGAATTAAATATTCAATAAACCAAACTAAACATGCACATCAACTCTAATTGAAACACCTGATTATTGCTATCAATTTTTATAGTGAAAGCAGCCTAAGCCTTTTATAAAATACTTAGGCCTACCTTTTTTTTCTGGTTTATGGGCTAAAGATTTGCTCATCAGCTCCATTTTCATCGCTGAGGGGTCGAACTTGATGTCGTGCTTCGTGAGCCATGCAGCGTATTCGTCTTTCCACTCTTTGTGGGTGGTTTCTCCACCTGTAACAATATAGTTAAGGCAATATTAAATAAGTTATGACGTCTTTAATAAATGTATTTGTGTGTGGAGAGCGGGTTATTAAAACTGGATCTTTAATGAAATATAAGTGACAACATGTACATATATATGTATACATATTTAATACGGGTGCATTAAAAATATGTTAATAGTGTTATGACACACCTGAACTGAATGATCTGGAGCATTGCCCATCACAATGTTTGAAGGTTCGTCAAGAGAGGGAAGAAGTTGTTCTTTCATCCACGTCTCGAAGTTATCGCCGTTCATCTCCCCATGGTAATGTCCAGTTGACTTCCCTAATGCAACCATCTTGCTTACTCTTCGGGACTATGAGTAGTGTTCTGGGCCTATGGGTACAGCTCCCTCATTGGCTGAATTTGATAACGTGACCACGCCCCTCCCTCTCTGATTGACTGTTGGTTTTCCCCTTCCCTCCTCCTGTCTACCACCTTCCTCCTGACCCCCCTACATTCCTCCTGATCACTTTTCAGTGTTTCAAACTTGTTTATAATTGTCAAAACTGTTTTTTTATTTATGCTCATTAGTTATTTTGTATGCTTATTGGTTATTTATTTGTTATTTATGTATACTATTTGGTTTTTTATTTGTGATCAAAGGGTTAGGTTAGGTTAAGTTGGGACGGGTCGTTGGAGTTTTTTTTACTGGTATGTGGTCCACAGCGCTGGGGCTGCATAGAGTGTGACGGCTGAACAACCGACCGGGTGCAAAGTGCGTAAGGGGCGAGGCATCGCTAGCATCTTCTATAGCCGGTCGCTTAGAGAGGAGTGTAAGCCGCCGAGCAGCTGGCAGTCACGATAACCCCTTTCACTTACCCTCACTACCCGCTCCTTAGAGGTATGATTAGCAACCCTTCTCCCCCTCACTAAACGGGTAGTAAGACGCGGTGCTAAAATGTGTAAAGTTCGTGTGATCTATAAATAATATGTACACCAGATCACGTTTGAGTTTCCATTTTAGAAACAGGCTATGGGACGGTCGGGGTTTGATCTAGCAGAAAGTTATTTTTGATGGTAAATTTTCATAAATCGTTTTCCACTTTCAACTCTAGAAAATTGAGATATACTCCCTTAGTAAATCTAATTTATTCAGCCTTAATTCTTTCTTGTGTTAAACATTAGACATGTAGAACGATAGGAAGCTGTGTGTGTGCGTAAACGGACATTATTAGTTTTAATTAATATTAAGGGTAAACTAAACAAATCCACTCCATTGTACTCACTATTAGTAGGTTCCTTCATCAACGTCAGGCGTATTTATGGAGGTTAATTCAATAGACATTCCATTCTCCCTCCGTGCAAATGTGGGCACATTTCATCTAACATTCGCTTGCGATTTAAGTGGCTAACATGTTTTGTGTGAATGTGATTTAATGTGTTAACAAAATATAGTTTCGGAAATTAAATGATATGTAAAATTGTATTAAATATCACTTATGAATTTTTATAAAAGTTATATATATTATTTTATCAAAATATAATCGTGAATATTAAATTATTTTGTTGTTTAAGTGGCTTATTTGTTTTGTGTAAATGCTATTTATTATGGAATTATACTTTAATTCAAGAACAATTTTTAACAAAATCTTTTGACCTCAAATATTTGAATTGACGTGTGATTTGTGTAGAAATGTTAAAATTTACTTATAAATACAATATTTATTGTAAAAAACGGAAAACAAGCTGGAGGAATTTCAAATCATGTATAGTATATCGCACATAATCCTTACTAATATTATAAATTCGAATGTGAGTTTGCGTGTTTGATTGTTTGTTTGTTTGTTACGCTTTCACGCCTAAGCTACTCGACCGATCATCATGAAATTTTGCATACACGTTGTCATGCGTACAGAAAAGGACATAATGGACCTATCATCCAGAAAAAGGTACTGTTCCCGTGGGATAGAAAAAAATAACTTTTAGACGGTCGTCCGGCATAACAACTGGGCCTACTGACATGACCATGAATTTCAACATGATGCCTGGAGTACAGAAAAAGAGACCTGCGGTAAGAAAATCTAATATCCCCATATAAAATCGGTTTTCGAGTTATTTTAGGCACATCTATCTTAAAATGATTAATAAAAATCTGTTCCCAAGTTATTTTAGGCCCATCTATCTTAAAATGATTAAAAATAATTAAATTCAGCTAATTAAGCTCTCTGTGTTCACCCCGTTAAGGTAAATTACAAAATTGTCGTAAGAAGTTTGTTATTATACTGTGATGAACTCAAATAAAAACATTATTTTTACTAAAGTGCCTATTACGTTTAGTACTATAAAAACTCGATTGATGGCACGGTATCGATTTTTACTATTTAATCTACTAATATTTCATTACTACCAAAATCCGATAGATGGCGCTGAGCACATTTTAAAACGTGGTATCGTTTTGTATTATCTATAGCTATTTTAAACTCATATTTGTGAAGTTTGGAGAAACGGAAGAAACGGAGTTGGGGGACCGTATCGATGGGAAATAACAATACATGTTTGCGATTCATTTGTTTACAAACATTGATAAGTTACCGTTTATTCATCTATGTTTAGTCCTATTTTAATAATATTGTAATTGTTTTACGTTTTCAGTTTATATTGTTCCTTTTTTCCTTATTTTTAGGTTAGTTATCTTACTTATAGTTCTATTTTTTTACCTTTAAGGCAATAGTTTGTTTGTTTTAATTTTTATGTTAGGTATATTTTTTCTTAAAAAAAGTTTTTTCTTTTTTGAAATGTCTCTCAAACGTAATTCTAACTTATCCAGGAGCTCATCGCGAGCCCGGACAGCTAAAATTGCTCGATACCAAGAATCCTCCATTCATGCCGAATTACGGAGGCAAGAACAAGCGGAGCGACAAGCTGCTTTGAGAGCTGATGAGACACCTTCTCAGAGCCAGGAAAGACTGGAGAACCAAGCCACCCATCAGGCTTCTACGAGAGTAGCTGAGAAGCCCCTTCAAACACAATTGCGTTTGGAGGAACAAGCCGAACGCCAGAGAGCTCTGAGAGTTACTGAAACTCACCTTCAAACACAGATCCGTTTAGATGTACAAGCTGAACGCCAAGCTGATTTGAGAGCAACTGAGACGCTTCATCAAACGCAGCATCGTTTTAATGAACAAACTGAACGCCAGAGTGCTTTCAGAGCTACAAAACGCCTAATCAAACGCTGCTCCGTTTAGATGAGCAAGCTGAACGACAGAGAGCTTTGAGAGCTACTGAGACTCCTTATCAAACGTAGCTCCGTTTAGATGAGCAAAATGAACGCCAGAGAGCTTTGAGAACCACTGAGACGCCCCTTCAAACGCAGCTCCGTTTAGAAGAAAAAGCCCAGCGGCAGGCAGCCATTAGGGTAACAAAAACTACACAACATTCGCAGGCGAGAAGAATCGTTCATGCAAAAATGCAAACCGAACGTCAATGAACTTTTATGATTAACAGTTGGTCCGTATTTAATAATTCTGGATTTGAATACGATCCTTTAATTGATTACAATAATCATACTTTAATTGTTATTGGTTTGATGAATAAAAATGCGAGTTCTGTGATGCTTTAAAATGGAAAAATGAGACCTCAGGGATGTGTTGTTCTAGTGGCAAAGTTTCCCTTCCTTTACTTGGTGAACCAGAACAACCTCTGAAAACTCTATATTTATATGATGCAAATGAATCACGCCACTTTTTAAATAGAATTAGAAAGTATAACTCATGCTTTTAAATTACATCTTTTGGAGTAGATAAGGAGATAAGCATGCCCAGGTTTTCACCAACCTTTATCGTACAAGGTAATATATATCATCAAATTGGTTCAATTTTTCCAAAAGAAAGCCAACAGCATAGATTCTTGAAAGTTTATTTTATGGGCGATGAAGAAAATTAAGTAAACCATCGTTACCTATACATTCAAGGAGTTGAAAGAGATACCGTATTAAAAATTCAAAGAATGTTACATAACCCCAACATTTTGATAAATAACTTTAAAACTGCAATAGAGAACTGGCCTCAAGAAGATTATAGGGTTGTCATCCATGCTGATCGAGCTCCACGTGGCGATTATGAGAGGCGCTATAATGCACCCACAATTAATGAAGTTTCTGTTCTGGTGAGTGGCGATCAGTTCTCTTCACGAGACAGTGTTACGAGCACATGATAATACACTTAAACGCGTAGCAGATACTCATAAGTTTTATGATGCTTTGCAGTACCCATTAATTTTTAGCAAGAGACAGCCAGGATACCATTTTGATTCCACTCATCAATCCCACTACAAAACAGCCAGTTCCCAATAAAAAAGTTTCATGCAAGGATTTTTACGCCCATCACATGATGCTTCGATAAAATGACTTTAACCTCCCTCGGCGGTCAAGACAGCCTTTTCACCAATTTTTAGTAGATATGTACATAAAAGTAGAGAGCGAACGTCTTCGTTACATTTCTTTAAACCAGAAAAAACTGCGAGCTGAAAATTACATTCACTTGCAAGATGCGATTACCATGGATGGTAATAGAAACCCTAACAATTTAGGCAGAATGGTTATTCTTCCCTCTACTTTTGTGAATGGCCCCCGCTATCTGCATGAATACACACAAGACGCTTTCGCCTATGTGTGCATTTACGGAAGGCCTGATCTATTCGTGACTTTCACCTGCAATCCCTCATAGAAGGAAATAATAGAAGAGCTTACACCCGGGCAAAGAGTTACTGACCGACATGACTTAGTTGCCCTTGTGTTTTGTTTAAAGGTCCAAAAATTATGAATGTTATTACAAACGGAAAAGTATTTGGAAACGTCCAGTTCCACATGTATTCCATTAAATGGCAGAAATGAGTACTACCACATGTGCACATTCTTATTTGGTTGCAATAAAAGCTGCGTCCAATCAAATAGATAACATAATAAGCGCCGAGATTCTGGATCCAAAACAAGATAAGGATTTGCACGATACCGTAGTAAGAAAAATGGTTCAGTGTCACTGTGGGGCACGCAATCCAGCATCACCTTGCAAGAAAAATGGAAAATGTACAAAAAAATTCTCCTGAGATCTGCTAAAGGAAACAGTGCACAATGATAAGGGTTACCCTTTATACAGACGAAGAGCAGCCGAAGATGGTGGTTAGAAGTGTTACGATTCAGACTCACAGTGGAGTGGTCCAAACTTTTGATAATAGCTGGGTTGTGCCGTATTCACCCATTCTATGTAAAATATTTAATGCCCACATTAAATATAGAAGCCTGCAGCTCATTTCGTGCTATTAAATATATTTTCAAATACATTAATAAAGGGAGCGATCAGGCGATCTTCAATCTGCGTAACGAAGGTGTAGCGCAAACTCTTAATGAAGTATAAACCTATCAAGCAGGGCGATATGTCATTAGTAGTGAGGCAGTGTGGCGGCTCCTTGATTTACCCTTACACGAAAGACATCCGATTATTACACATCTTGCCGTACACTTAGAAATTGGACAGCATGTTTTCTTTAATGAGAGTAATTTCCAGGAAAGGATTTCATCACCTCTTAAAACCACATTAACTGCCTTTTTAACAGCTTTTTCAGACAGATACTTTCACTAAAACATTATTGTATTCCCAAGTACCCCGTTATTATACATGGAACACCTCAAAAAAGGAGTGGAAACGCCGCGTTCAAGGTACGCATGTTGAAGATTTGCCAGGGGTTAAATCATCAGATGCTCTTGGTCGTGTCTACACCGTCCATGTAACACGCTTTGAATGCTTTTGTCTACGCATATTATTGCATCATGTTCGAGGTCCAACTAGCTATAGAGACCTTAAAATTTTCAATGGTCAGGAATGCGAAACATATAGAGAAGCATGTGAAGCTCTACGTTTGTTAGAGAATGATAATTTCACTGGGACAAAACTATGGAGGAAGCCGTGCAGTGCCGATCACCAGACAAAATAAGGGAACTTTACGCAACCCTCCTATCATCTTGCTGTCTTTCCAATCCTCAAACGCTGTGGGATAAGTACAAAGAGTACATGTTAGAAGATATTTTGCACGGCTACAGAAAGTACATGCGGATATAATGAACACATCTACTACGAAGCGTTGACGAAAATCGAAAACAAGGTTATGACAATGACGGGGAAGAAGCTTCAAGATTTTGGAATGGTAAGCCCTCAACATTCAGATGAAAATGACTTAAACGATGAAATTACTCGGGAATTAATCTATGATTTCACAGCATTGCAACAGAAAGTAACTGAATTAGTTCCTCGGTTGCTTCCAGAACATAGTCACGTATTTCAACAGGTGTTACGTCAAGTACATTTAGGAAATGGTGCACTCCTCTTTCTCGACTTCCCTGGAGGAACCGGGAAAACGTTTTTCTGAACTTACTATTGGCGTTTATAAGAAAAGACCAGAAAATTGATTGTTGCCGTGGCTTCCTCTGGTATAGCAGCTACACTACTGAACGGCGGCCGTACTGCACATTCCGTTCTAAAATTTCCATTAAATCTTGCACGTGCACAGGAAGAGTCACCCATTTGAAATTTCAGCAAAAATTGCTCTCGAGGTATGATGCTACGACAATGTAAACTTTTAGTGTGGGACGAAAGCACGATGTCCCACATAAAAGCTAGAGGCGTTAAACCGAACTCTTCGGGACTTGCGAGACAGTACAGATATTATGGGAGGAATGATAGTTTTACTGGCTGGTGACTTCCGACAAACTCTACCGGTGATCTAGAAGGTCACGCATGCAGATGAAATCAAAGCCTGTCTCAAGTCATCAAGATTGTGGGCAAAAATTCAAAAATTCAGCCTAACAACGAATATGAGAGTCCACCTCTATAATGACGTAGATTCAGGACATTACGCAGATACTCTATTGAACATTGGCGATGGACGTTTGGAAACGGATGATTAAGGTTGTATTTTACTTACAGCGGAATTCTGTAATTTGATGTAAAATGATGTGGTGCTCATTGTTAAAGTTTACCCAGACTTACAACTAAATTTTAATTGTGATCACTGGTTGTGTGCAAGAGCAATTCTTGCACCAAAAAATGAA
>CABFOV010010177.1:0-17020 GCA_902141375.1 Timema poppense
TAGCGTAAGTGCGTATAACCCGAACGGATAGTAAGACGCGGTGCTAATAATAATAATAATAATAATAATAATAATAATAACTTATACATAGATTTTTTTAAATAGCTTATGATTTAGTTAAAACAAATACATTTTATGAAATTTTAGTTAAGTTTGAGATACCCAAAAAACTTGTTAAGTCAATTGAGGTATGTTTTATTGATACGCGTGGCAGGTTACGGGTTGGTTCTCACTTATCAGATGCTTTTGAAATACATAATGGGTTGAAACAATGAGATGCTCTTTCCTCTTACTCTTTAGTATAGCCTCAAAGTGTGCTACTGAGGTAATGCAAGAGAGTAGACGAGTCTTGACATTGAACGGTACATTGCATCTATCAGGATATGCAGATGCTTTAGCTTGGTTGGTTAATAGTAAGGAAACTGCAGCAAGAAATGCAGACATTTCACTAGAGGCTGGTAGAGGTTTATAAGTTAACACTGAGAAGACTAAGTGTATGATCACATAGAGAACACATATTGGGGAAGATAACTTAGAGATTACTATGAACAGCATATCATTCGACAGGGTTAATGGCTTTAAATATTTAGGGACAATTTTAACTAACAATAATGATAATAGATTGGTAATTAGAAAAGTAATACAGTCGGGAAATACTAGTTATTACTCGCTCAATAAGTTTGTCATCTCTCTTGCTGTCAGTGAATGTAAAACTTAGAATACACAAAACAATAGTTTTTATCAGTGGTTCTCCATGGGTGTGATACGTGGTCTCTTAACTTACGTGACGAAAATAAATTTAAGACGCTCGAAAACAAGGTGCTTAGGAAGATATTTGGTCCATAAAGGGATGAGGCTACTGGGGAGTGAAGGAGGTTACATAATGATGAGTTACATACCCTGTACTTATCACAAGACATTGTTAGCATAATCAAGTCATGTAGATTACTATGTGCTTGACCTGCAGCGTGAATGGAAGAATCTAAAGCCTTGTTCAGGGTACTGACTGGCAAACTCATTGGGAAGACCTAGATGCAGATGGGAGGATTATAATATAATGAACCTGAACGAGATAGGGTGTAATGAGGTGGACTGGATAAAACTAGCTCCACATAAGAATAGGTAGCCTACTTTTGTAAGTGTGGCAATGAACTTTCGAGTTCTTAATACCATAGAGTAAGTAAGTATTCATAATCCATCACCAACTCGAGTGGGGTATTCACATTTTCACCTTCATATGTCATTGATGTTCACCCTATTTTCCTGGAAAGGTCTAGACTGATTGCAGTATGGTCTTATAGGCTATACCATAGTGTAACCCGTCAAGGTTAGCGGGAGTGTACATAACGTCTCCGGAATGGAATCTACCCCGTACATGAGAGTGTAGTGTAAATCAAGTGTGTTTCTTACTACTTCATTAATGTTTGAAATTTCCCAACAAGATCTGATCCAGAAGAGTTTTATTTTGATTGTAAATAATCCTTAATATACAACGATACATTCTATTTTGGTATTTTCGTTTGTAAGACTGGCTGCCAATTAGAGGAATAATAGTTTTCCTCAAATAATGCCTGATTTATTATTTGTTTACGAGTTGACCCTGTAAGCCTGAATGTAAGATAGTTCAAGTTAAGGTACACCATGATTTCTTTTGCAACTCTCCGACTGGTGAACCAGCTTAAATAGATGCTCCGATTGAGCGTGTCTTTATTTTAGTTGCCTTCACTTGTGGCTTCCTAAAATGAATTTAAATAAAACTTACTTTGCATCTTAGTAGAATATAGTACTGTTTATAAAATTACTTTCAAATAATGGATCACTTCTTAAAAAAAATTACAAAGATAAAATAACTTCTTAACAAACATTTTTGTTGCCCAAAATAAATCACTTTTTGATGTAGATAAGTTTAGTTTAATTTTCTATACATGTTAATCTCAACAGTTTTTTAATGTCTGTCATTGGCATAGCATAATTTGAACATGTCTTTTACTCTTCATTTAATAAGTTTCTGGTCAAACGATGACAAATATTCAACAACTGTTGATTTTTTAATATTCATAAAATTAAATTCAACCTACCTTCCGAAGAAATATTTTATTTATTTTACTAAAATATTTTTTTTACAACAAAAATGATCAAAATATAGAACTTAATTGTGTACTCATTTAATCTAACCTTAATTTGAACCATTTTATAGTATTTTACTTACTGCGTAATAATATTTTTATGAACTATTTGAAGGAATATGTAAATATGCATGTCGGCTTGGAAACTACTCCTACCACGCGGTATTACCTATTAAGGTACCATACAAATTTGTTGTAAAAATTCAATTTCCGTGATGCATTTCCTCATTCGGTTCTACAATGAACTACAAAAGCTAGATAAAGGTCTTGTTTCATTCCAACTGAACGTGTCGGTGACCTGGCGGTCTAGGGGTAAGGTGTCAGACTTCTGTGCTGGCGGCCGGGGTTCAATCCTCGGCCCCGGCACAGATTAATCTGATTACTAAACCCTTCCTTCACCTCTGACAAGACATCTTGTGAATGTGGGTAATGCCAGGCTTCCACCGTGGTTCGGATTCCACGTTAAACTGTAGGTCCTCCATTTCATCTCACAATCACCCTACCATTACACATTAGTGTAAGTGCGTATAACCCGAACGGGTAGTAAGACGCGGTGCTAATAATAATAATAATAATAATAATAATAATAATAACTATACGTGTCACCACGTGACCGGTTTTGTCTGAAGACACTCACCAATGTCTGAACGGGAGATGCACGTTGTGACTTGCACGATCTTTTATTTAAAACAAAATATATTTAGCTTCTGTTTCACAACTCAGCATGGCTATTAAATGCTCCTCGTTTTGCTTGGATTTATATTTATTTAACTACTAGTGCTAGATATTTTACAACCACATGCACATTTCAAATGATCACAGGAAATATGAAACCAAAGGAATGTACAGGCCACAACAAATAATAAATGAGCAGCAAAGCTAGGTTTACGGCGAGGTACAGTCTAACCCGGGGATTCCCAACCACGGTACCGTGAACCCGTGTTCGGGGTTCCACGAGAATTTGCAAAAGATTGCTTTTTAATGATGTGCCCATGATATTTGGAAAATGTCGATATAAGAGAACTAAAAACATGAGAAGAGTGTCTGTTATAGTGGTTTTTTTTTACCACCGTGTCTTATTATCCGCTTATGTACTAAGAAAGGTTATATGTAAATAAAGTGTATTCGAATTTGCGTGAAGGGAGAGTGGAAAGCATTTTCGGAAAAAAAAAAAACCATCCTCAGTACAGCTGACTGAGATTCGAACCTCGACCTCCCGTCCCTGGCAGTCTAGTCTACTGTAAGAGTAGCGCCTTAGACCATGCGTCCACCGAAGATGTTTGTAATAAAGTTAAAAGTGAGGTTAGTAAGGATATCGATAGGCCCGGTCCAAGTAGACTACTAGAGGACAGGATAACAATTATTGCTCTTGAAATATTTGATACAAAAGTATGTGTTAATTATTATTTACCAAGCCTACTGGTAAACATGTATATTTTGTAACTTACCCCTGTCGAACCTAATATGTGTCAGCCAAGAAGGGTTGTTCGAATCAACAAACTACTAATTTTAGTAAATTAATCATTTCCCATATTAATGGCAGAGAAATAAATGGTACGGAACTCCGTACGGACTTACTCTATTGTTTAAAAATGGAGATATTTACTCAAAACTCATGATATGTTAAACGAAATAATATACACTAGCAAACCCAAGTACAAATTGCGTTTTACTCACGTAAAATATGTGCTGACTCCCGGTTTTAAATTTTATAATTTTATTCTTAAAGAATTAATGTATTCATTTATATATTTAGACCAATAAAAAAGATGTATTGGGTCCACAAGGGTCAACACTTCGTATTAAAATATCAATTTTCGGTTAAAATTTTCGACATTTATTAGGGGTTGCACATCTTCAGATCATCGCATTGCTATTAAATTCCTCACATATATATTTTAATCAATAAAAAACTTGAATATTGACAATTGAGTAGAATGATAGAGATAAATCATTGCCGTACAAACATTTCTCCTAAGAGGATAAAGGAAAAAGAACATAACCTTTTTCAGATACCTACTACTATTTAATTACTCTATGGAATTAGAGAATTATTGCGTTAAAACATAAGTAGTATATCTATACAAATAAAGCTCGCAAAATTGTAACAATATATTTGCCAATATCTCAGAAACTATTGGTTTTACAAAAATATATTTCGAATAATTAATTTTTTTATTTTCAATAGTAATACAATTACGCAATGATAAGTTAATTAGTATCTCAAATAGTTGCGGAGATTGTGAAATTTCCGCTTCTGTAAAGTACCCTAAAAGTCCTTTTCAAGCAATTTTGAGAAAAATAGATTTTGTCTCTTTTCTCACATTATTAAACTACTCTTAATTTTAAGGGTTAAACAGACACACAGGCAGATGGCATTGCAAAAACCACTTTTTAAGAGTCGGGAGTTCACCAAAAGTCGACATCCATCAACATCTCGGTTTAGATTTTTTTTTTTTACGGTTGCAATACTTTACCTTTAATGTTAAAAAAGTAAAATATATATAAATATATTTATATTTGCGTATAGCATGAAAATTATAAGTTTTATAAAAATAGGTTTCAAATAAAAGATTGTTGTTATAAATATACCAACATATTTGCAATGATAATTAATTTCATATCTCAAAGAGTTACGGAGATTTGATAAAAAAAAAAAGAAGAGAATTTACGCATCAAACCGGAACCCTTAAAGTAATTTTGACGAAAAATTGAGAGTGGCCATTTTGTTTTTAATATCGATGAATGTTCATAAATGAAACTTAATCAAAATTGTTATAGCCGATTTTGATAAAATCGATTTTTTCTCTTTTAGCCCTTTATTAAACTAACCTTTATTACAGGGTTGGATATCCAATTTAAAAAAGATTTAAAAAAATGGGGCAACCCTATGAAAACCCTAGATACCAAGCTTTAGGCAGATCGGTAAAATAGTTTAGGTTCCAGCCTGAGGTACAGACAGACGGAAATTCTAAAACAATTTTTTCGGATTCGTGGGGCTATGAAACGTTGAAATTCATCAAAATCTCGAGCTAGATTCTTTCAACGATCACAATACTTTCTTGCTACCTTAACATAGCGTAAGTATTGTGATCGTAAGGTAGTGAGAAAGTAAAAATAAATAAAGCCTTCTTAAAGTAAGGTTTTAGGTTCTAGGTGAGTATAATTAATTAGTAGTAAGAAATATTATTTTCTGCGATTCATTAAAAATTATTTCTAAGCTTCTATTATATAAACTATTTATAAACTATGTATACACTATAAGCTATTAATGTAAACTTAAAAAAACAACTGAACCCCAATATCACGGGTTTCCTTAAAACTTTTTATCAATTTATTGCCAGAGTATTTTCCTAAGTTAACAAATTCCAAAATAGAATTATCGAAAGAAAAAGTGTTTGAAACAATATGTGTCGAAGTACCCGTGGCGTCAACCGAGCCATAAATAAACGAGGTAGTGGTTGGAAAGTTTAAACAAACGGTTGGAACCGCGAGTCTGGTTGGGGAAATGTTTTTTGTTAGGTTTTTTTTTTTAAGAAGAGAAGAATTTGTTGGAACCCGTTTCGTTAGANGCATGACCAGTTTCATGATCATAGGACAGGTAGTCGCTGATGGAGTGTAGACAGGTGCGACCCAAACTGATGACATAACTCATTTTTAATAGGTTTTTATTTACGGTGACCTGGCGGTCTAAGGGTAAGGTGTCAGACTTCTATGCTGGCGGCCGGGGTTCAATCCTCGGTCCCGGCATGGATTTATTTGATTACCAAACCCTTCCTTCACCTCTGACAAGACATCTTGTGAATGTGGGGAATGCCAGGCCTCCACCGTGGTTCGGATTCCACGTTAAACTGTAGGTCCTCCATTTCATTTCACAATCACCCCATCATTACACATTAGCGTAAGTGCGTACAACCCGATCGGGTAGTAAGACACGGTGCTAATAATAATAATAATAATAATAATAATAATAATAATAGTTTGGGAGTCTTTAATTATTCTTTTAGCACCTCGTCTAACTACCCGTTCAGGGTACTCGCTCATACAATAATTACATTAATGGGCTAGGGATGAGGAAGGTTGAAACTAGAGGAAGTGTGTCCACATTTGCGTAGGGAGGGAGAGAAAGATTGGGAAACCACTTAGGAAAAATCACCCCTAATAAACCCGATCAGAATTGAACTTAGATCTCCCCGTAATCGGCGGTCTAGTCTATTGCGAGAGTAATACCATGTGGCCACCGAAGCGGGGCTGTTTGATTTCTCGTCAAGATGGTTTACTTTCATTTTTACTTTCTCGCTATCTTACAGATAGAGAAAGTATTGTGAGCGTCAAAAAAAACGAACTCGAGATTTTGATGAATTTTAACGTTTCATGACCCCCCACCCCCAACCCCCCTCTAATCCGAAAAAGTGTTTTTTGAATTTCTGTCTGTCTGACTGTCACTTTGTACCTCCAACTAGAACATAAGCTATATTACCGATTGGGCTAAAACTTGGTATCTAGGGCTTTAATAGGGTTGCCTCAAAGAATTTTTGGAGTTAGATATCAAACCCTAAAATTAAGGGTATTTTACTGAAGGGCAAAAACAGAAAAAGTCGATTTTCTCAAACTCTGCTATAACGATTTTGATTAAATTTGATTTCAAAACATTGATAAATAATTCAAACAAAATGGCTACTCTCAATATTTCGGCAAAATGACTTTAAGGGCTCCGGTCTGATGCGTAAATTATCATTTTTTTTATCATATCTCCAAAACTATTTGAGATATGAAATTACTTATCATTACAAATATGTAGGTCTATTTATAATACAAATATTTTATTCGAAACAAATTTTTATAAAACCAATAACTTTCAAGCTATTCGCATATATATTTTTTCAACTTTTTTTTATCACAAAAGGTATTGCGACCATAAAAAAATCTAACCTGAAATGTCTGCCGAGCTAATGAGTATTAGCTCAGATAAGGGAATGGGTATCTCACTTGGTATATACTACCTTTCATCGATTTTGCTGCTGAGTGGATTTCCTGTGGTCGGCCTCTGATGGCGGTAATGTTCCTAGATCTTCACTAATGAGCCTTAATTAATTTGAGTGCTAAAATCTCTTCCAAGAAACTCTTGTACAGTGTCAGAAAAAAGTTTAAGACCACCCATTAAAAACACAATTTCTCCATATTTCAATATTTTTATTTTCTCAGAATATTACAAAAAAATAGTTTTAGTTGCATTATAATGTTTAGTAATCAATAGGACCCCCTCTAGCCTTGTAGCATGCTTTGATCCTGTCAGGCATGGAGTGGATCAGCTTCCTACATTCTTCACGCGTCACTTTTTGCCATAGGCTTTGGACTGCCAATCTCAGTTCTGCTCCGTTTTTGGGCTTCTGCTTTGCCAATCGATATGCCATGGTGTTCCATAGATTTTCAATTGGGTTGAGGTCTGGACTACGGGGTGGCCAGGGAAGCAGTTCAATGTCCTGGCCATCAAACCATGTCCTTGTTGCCTTGGACCGGTGGCATGGGGCGTTGTCCTGCTGGTAGATGTAATTTTCCTCAAGGAGTCTATTTGCTGAAGGAATCATAGTTTCCTGCATAGTTTCACAATATTTGTCACTGTTCATAGCACCATTCACAACCTTACAGTCTCCAGGCCCCTCTGAAGTGATGCAACCCCAGATCATGATTGCATCGCCACCTTGTTGGACTGCAGGGGCGACACATGCCGGCAGAAATTTTTCTGTTCTTGTCCTGCGAACCCTAACCTTACGTCGAGGAAATAGTTCAAAGCGGCACTCATCTGAAAAAATTACTCTCTCCCAAGCTTCTTTAAGCCATCCTAAACGTTCCTTGCAAAACTGAAGTCGTTGTTTTTTGTGTTTCTCATTTAACAGAGGTTTGCGGATTGCAAAATAGGAACCTAGGCCTGCTTCATTTAAACGGTTGCACACAGTTCGCTCAGTTATGTTAATATTATCACAGGACGACTTCAGTTCCCTGAGAAGATCACTGCAGCTAGCATTTCTATCTTTTTTACAAAGCTGCAGCAGCCTACGGTCTTGTCTTAGAGATGTTTTCCTCGGACAGCCTGCCCTAGGCCGGTTGGTGATGGTTCCAAACTCATTATATCGCCTGATTGTTTGTTGCACACATGTTTTAGACACTCCAACAATATCAACAATTTGTCTTTGTGACTTTCCAGCCTTCATTAAACCAATGATTTGCCACTTAATTTGGTCTGATACTGATTTTTTACCCATCTTGGCCGACAAACACAAAATGCATACAATAACCTCAAAGTAATCACATTAAAATCAGCTGATTGGAGGGAAATGATGAAACAGATGTGCCAACCCACTTCCATAGAGATAAGAAATAACATAATGCTAGGATTAATTAAAAATAAGTAATTTTAAATGTAGTTATTAAAAATCTTAAAAAGTCATGATTTTTTCTCTTGATTTAAAAAAAATTAGGCCACTTTAAAGTTAAAGTACTAATTAGGTAAAAAAAATAAAGTTTTCAATTTTTAAGCTTTGTGTCAAAACTTTTTAGAGACCAAAAACCATAGCTCTCTGTCCACCCATTTTTTAACTATAAATTTTTCTTTTTTTAAAAATGTGGATTTTTTGGTTGTTTTTGGTTGTGTGCCTTTAAATTTAAAAAAATCTTATCTTCTGAACCACTTGAGCTACAGTAATTTTATTGTCACCAAAATCTTTCACTTTTAATGTATATTCTCATAAAATTAAGAAAGAGTTAATAAAGAAAAAAGTTTAAGACCAGTAAATAAATTAGTTAGTATTTTTAGTATTGAGAGGGTGGTCTTAAACTTTTTTCCGACGCCAGCCGTCCCCCTTTGCGCACTCCTACGAGCGCTGTCTTGCTGAGGCGTGGTTGGCTGAACTTTCCACCCCTTCTCTTTTCCCCTGTTCTTATCACAATCGGGGAGAGTTCTGTAAATTTGTACTACAAGCTTTGTTTTAGAAAAAAAAAGACTTCTACTTAGTACTTACTGCCTGGAACTGAACAGTTATCTAATTCTTGTTCTCTTGACCTATATCGCGTCCCGTGGAGTGGAATCCTGGACTCGCAGGAGTTAGCCCCCGCCACGGCTGGTTTGCATTTATCAAATATTCTACCGCTGGTGCACTACCTGCACTTGCACCTTTCTACCGTGAGGATTAGGATGGACAACTACTAGCTACGTTCTGTTTGGTCAACACCCGGCTAATAGGCTGGTTCAACTGTACTTATGTGGAGAAGACATAAGCTACTTCGCTGTGTTCTGAGAATGGTACCTATAATAGTGAAATGGAGGTGGTTTGATCTGGCTTGCTAGTCATTGATCTGTTGCTAGCTAGGCTCCCTCAGCGCCGATAGCTTGTCTTGTTAAAATGTATCTGATATGTACTTAGGTTAACTAGGCTCCCTCAGGGCTGCCGATTGATTGTTTGGTTAATATGTATTGGGTGTGCACTCAATTTAGTGGGAATGCCCTTAACAACACAAGCCAGTTAGGGTTAGATGGTTGGCCGAACAATATTTTCAGTGTGGGTTTATCAATAGGTATTTAGTTTTGATATTAGTTATAGGCTGGCTCTTATATCTGCGAGGCGTGTTGTCTTTTAAACATGTACGTGCTTCGGCTAAGTAAATTTGGTAACGCAAAAGCGTTTAATTAGTTACGAGATTTCTCATATAGTTTATTTCTTTAGAGGAACGTATACCTTCGATAATAGGGTTAATCTCAGTCTAAACGACTCGCTAAAGAACTGGCTATCTGGCTGGTAGTCAGCTGCATCATGTTTCGGTGATTGATCAACGTGTAAGCTGTTGATCCGTTGTCTGATGTATTGTTTAATGTTTTCACTTAATAAATTGTTACTTTCATTGTTATTCCTGGTATGTAAATTTGCATCTCCCCTTTAGTTTTACAAAGTAGGGTGCAAATGTTGATGGATGTCGACGTCTCGTGACCCCCCGAACCTTAAAAAGTGGTCTTTGCAATGCCGTCTGTCTTGTGTGTCTGTTTAAACTTACAATTAAGATTAGTTTAATAAAGAGCGAAAAGAGAAAAAAATCGATTTTATCCAAATCGGCTCTAAAAATTTTGTTTAAAATTAGTGTCTAGCCGTTGATTAAGATTATAAATATACTGGCTATTTTCATTTTACCATGAAAATGACTTTTAGGGTACTTTACAAAAGCTGAAATTTACGTATTTCCTGACTATTTGAGATATTAAATAACTTATCACTGCCAAACTGTAGTTCTATTAAAAATAAACAACTTTTATATAAAATATATTTTTATAAAACCAACAGTTTCTGAGATATTGGCATATATACTAATACAAATTTGGGAGCTTTAGTTGTAAAGAGATACTAATTAAGTTTTAACGCAATAATTCTCCAATGTCATAGAGTAATAAATAAGCAATTCTCTTAGAAGTGTATGTCATTTTCCCTTAAGTCTCTTAGGATAAATGTTTGTACAACAATGATATATCTTCATATTAGACTCAATAGTCAATATTTACATTTTTTATTGGTCAAAATTTATAAATGAGGAATTTAATAGCAATGCAGATGTGCAACACCCAGTAAAATTTCGAAAAATGTAACCATAAGTCAAAATTTTAATACGAAATGTTGACTCTTGTGGACCCAATATTTATCTTTTTTATTGGTCCCAACATACAGAAGGAGGATATTAATTCCTTAAAAATAAAATTATAAAATTTAAAACCGGGACTCAAAAAATGTTTTACATAAGTTTAGTGCAATTATTTATTCTTGGGTTTGCTAGTGTATATTATTTCCTTTCACATATATTACGAGCTTTGAGTAAATATCTCTATTTGTTAAACAATAGAGCGAGAAAGTCTGTGCGGAGTTCCGTACCATTTATTATTTTATAAATGTACTAATATAATAAACGTAATTTAGTATCAGTACACTGGTAACGTAAACTCCTTTTATTACGCGCACCACGTATTATTATAGCTAAATAATGTTTTGGAAGGAAGGACCTCAGCTGATTTACAAAAATCACCGAAACTGCTTTCATGCAAAGACGCGTGTTCTTCAGATTTCACTTTTGATCGATAAAATAAATACCTATAAAATAACACTAATATTGTAATACAATTATATCGATGTTGACCAAAAGTAAAATACGTTGGTATTTTAATGTCCTTTCAACCATATAGCCTACCACACCCGTACGGGCTATTAGCGTATGATTATGTTGTGTGTTCATTGCCTTACGTGTTGTGTGTTCATTGTCTGACGTATTGTGTGATCATTGCCTTACGTGTTGTGTGATCATTGCCTTACGTGTTGTGTGATCATTGTCTGGCGTGTTGTGTGATCATTGTCTGTCGTGTTGTGTGAATCATTGTCTGTCGTGTTGTGTGATCATTGTCTGACGTGTTGTGTGATCATTGTCTGTCGTGTTGTGTGATCATTGTCTGACGTGTTGTGTGATCATTGCCTGACGTGTTGGGGGATCATTGTCTGTCGTGTTGTGTGATCATTGTCTGGCGTGTTGTGTGATCATTGTCTGTCGTGTTGTGTGATCATTGTCTGACGTGTTGTGTGATCATTGCCTGACGTGTTGTGTGATCATTGCCTTACGTGTTGTGTGATCATTGTCTGGCGTGTTGTGTGATCATTGTCTGTCGTGTTGTGTGAAGCTGTGTGATCATTGTCTGACGTGCTGTGTGATCATTGTTTGACGTGTTGTGTGATCATTGTTTGAGGTGCTGTGTGATCATGGTATTGTGAAGTGAAACCAAACGCGCCAGGGCAAGGAGACGAGAGTATCTCACAGAACATGAGCAGTTTTCTCAGCAAGTGGAGATAATGATCCTAGGACAAGTTTAACTGTCGTCCGCACTGTGATCTCTTCTTTGTTTCTTTACTCGTAATTTGGAAAGTCCTCATAAATTGCTCCCGGCGAGACGTGTGGGTATGCTGGGATAAAGCGGGAGAATGCGATCCATGCTTGTGAAAGAAAATACAAGATAACTTCAAGGATACGGTTAGATACACGGAACAAAGTCATTGAGCTTGTTTTCCTGAACAACGATATTTAAAACCTGAATAACTGCTACTTTATATTGATCTTTTCGCGTTGCGTATTACTATCTATTTAGTTCACCCTCATTTAACAACTGATCGGACAGTTATGAAGAAGGGAGCATTGAAAAGAATGTAGTGCTGCCCTCATGTTCATTCATGTATTTAAAGTGAAGTGAATTGAGTAATAAACATCCTCAGTGCACCCGGCTGGAATGTGTACCTTGACCTTTCCGGCAGTTCAGACCAGACGAGTTTGATGTTTGGTCCGTGTGCCCAACAATGTGGGTGCGACTCATTTAATTCATGTATATTTTTACGTTAATTTGATGTTCCAAACACAATTTATATGAAGTTAAAAATCTATTTGGTGTTTGTAAACGACAGCTAATGTTTGTTTGTGCATCAGAAGTTTGTGAACAATTTGTTTGACTGTGTGCGCTGCAATTATTGTTACGTGAGTTGCATGTGGAAGTTGTAAACTTTTTTTTTTTTACTGATTTGAAATGTTTGTATTGAATTTTGAAGATCGACATGTTTTAGTCAAAATAACATCCTTCACTTAAGTAGGCCTAATCATAAAAAAAATAAGACTGTTACTTCTGGTAATAAGGCTTAAGGTGGGCGTGGAGGAGACGCGAGTCAAGGTCAGTGTTTTTGCAGTTTTTATACCATAACATTTTCTTGGATAAAAAATGTTATGCTATAAAAATTGCAAATACACTGAGCTTGACTTGCGTCTCCTCCACGCCCACCTTAGGGTACTTACGAGTTTCATAATGTTTGCGTTTGAGAGTGTACGCATTCATATACAGTTTAAAAACCACTGGACCTTAGTATATAAACCAGTGGTTCCCAAGTCCCAACCTCTTTCTGCTGACAGCACATTATTATTATTGGCACCGCGTCTTACTACCCGTTCGGGTTATACGCACTTACGCTAATGTGTAATGTGTAGGGTGATTGTGAGACGAAATGGAGGACCTACAGTTTAACGTGGAATCCGAACCACGGTGGAGGCCTGGGACAGCGCACTATTGTCTGCCGTGGAGACTCCACAGAAAACCTCTCAGTTTAACAGGAAATGTGAGTCTATCCGGCAGGATTTGAACTTTTGTCGAAGAAACTTCAAGCTAAAATTCCCCATTAATTACTCAACTCTTCTGTTGTAGACCATCATCTGGAAAATAAATAGTTTAAAATACACAAACTTTAGTGACCCACCTAGCTTTAATGAACATGAGCGGGAGGAGCTATTTTTTTACTACTGTTTAGTTTGAGATCTATTATTGAATCTAATTTTACAAAAAAAACAACATATCGATTGTTCACAATGAAGCGTCCAAAGAGTGCACGTGTTGCCGGTTTCTGTTTTTCTTAGCACCGCGTCTCACTACCCGTTTGGGTTATACACCCTTGTATTAATTACGCTAATCCGTGACAAAGTCAAGGAAAGTTTAATTTAAAGGAAGTGTATCCGCATTCGCATTTATGGAAAAAAACACTCAATACAGCCGACTGGGAATCGAACCCTGATTTCATCGTCAGTGGCTGTTTAATCTCTTGCGAGAGTGTCTTCTTAGACTATGTGGCCACTGAAGTGGTATCCCCGGTTTTTATCGAAGATGACATTGACGTCCACGTCCCAAAAACGTACATAAAACCTGAGTTCCTTGCACGTAGGTGCACCTTATTTTTTTCCCCTTTTCACTCTTTTCTTCTTTCTTTAACTATTTTATTATATTTTCAAATAGTTCAAAAATTTTCACATTTCGATAAATTTTTGTAAGCCATCAACATTCGACTCACTACCCACAGTTTGAAAACAACTGCTTTAGAACGTTCATAGGAGCAGAGAGTTTAAGGTATGATTAGTTGGCTTCTCTTTTTTCATTTGGTTTTCTTTTGTTTGGTTAACCTTTTACTCTGACTTAAAAAAAATCGTCTACATTCTTATGTTAGATCCTAAAAAACTAACATTTTTAGTGGCCACGCTCCAACTGGTCGGACCTATTACAAGCCACTTTATAAAGGTACGAGGTATATTCCACACTGCAACACTGTAATAGTATTTATTTGGTTTTAGACTTCTAGAAGTACAAGGTGAAGGAATGGAAAGGTATTTTTCAATTTTCCTCCTCTGACAGCTGCAATAATTCTCTGGCTAGCTAGTGAACCACCTCTTTGGAGTTGGATCGGCGTCTCTCGTATTTATGTGCCAGGTTTCTCGTGGATCACGTTAAGATTGTGAGATTTATCCGTTTCGATTAATTCTCGTGAAAACTCAAGATGGCGGTTGCCTGCCGTGTGGTATAATAAAAATAGTAAAACATGAAAATATATTTAGCTTAGGAAATAATTGACCGAAAAATATGTGCATGTATTTTCTAAAAACCATTTATTTGTCAAATAGACTGTAGTTTTCACTGAAGAATTACATACCGTCTTTACAGACATGCTTTATATTTTAAACTCATTCTTACTACTGGTCTGTGGTATTTGAATCTAAATACTACAATGGGATAGGAACGATAAGGTATCATTTAGAGGAAATACATCCACATTATCGTGAAGGAAGAGTGGAAAAACCATACGTAATATAAACTTTAGTACACCCATATGGGATTCGAACACCAACCTTTCCGTCGTCGACCAACCAGACCAGACGATCTTTGAGCCTTAACCCCCATGCCCACAGATGCTGATAATTAGAAGATCGAAAAGATTTTACCTTATATAGGTTTAATTAGAGTTGAGAAATTATTTTACTTTTTTTTTTTTCTATGTCCAAAGTAGCGGGAAACGGCCTGTAGATACTTTGAAAGTTGCACGGTAGTTAATAAGCTAAATTACTCAGATATTTTGACGGCATTGATACTATATTTCAAAATATAACAGCTGCAGATCACACGATTTGAAGTTTTAAAGTATTTAAATAAATCGCTTTATTACTATTACTTCGCCACGTCTTACAATCCGTCCGGGAAATAAACATTTTAAACTACGCCAGTGGGGAATGAAGAAGGAACAGTTTGCGATAAGGGAGACTAGGAAAACCATCTTGGTAAAAATACCCTTAGTACGCCCAACCGGGATCCTGACCCAGAGCTCCTCCGTTATGGCCTGTCTACAACCAAACGCACCCTCTTGTCGGACTCGTAACTACGCAATTGCGTAGTTTTGTCTGTCTACAATAGCCTACGAAAACACAATCGTGTATCGGAACTGTCGGACCAGCTTGTCGGGAGAAGATCAACACTGTCCATCTCTTGCGTTTATGTAGTTGCGTTGGCTTGCGTTCAGCCAATCAAAAAACAAACAATATGGATGGACTACTAAAATCAAATTATATTAAGTTATTTGGTCTATGACAACAGCTCCTGGAAATGTATAGAAATGAATACAGGATTTTCAATTAAAATCATGTGTATTTAACCATTTAAATATTTTAAAAATATATTTCTTATTTGAAAACATTAATATGAATTTGACTTTTATAGTCATCATTGATGTCTGTTTTTATTGGTTGAAATTACGTCTTACGACTTTTCATTGTAGACAGTATGTTTTGTATTTAAGAGATGCGTAATTACAAGTGCGTTTGCGATTGCGTTATTGTGAGTCCGACAAGCGAGTGTGTTGGTTGTAGACGGGGTATTACTGGTGGTAAGCCATGAGCCCGACATTCAGTCCGCGTGCCCACTAGTGTGAGTGAAATAGCTCCAGTGACTATCAGGGGGTCGGCAACTTTTGTTGGGCTTCGAACGACTTCTACATTTTTCAAAGGTCCCGTGATCACACCTCGGTTCTCCACTTTACTTTTAATTCTTTATTTTCCTATACATCTTGTATAGTCCTTAGTTTCAATATTTCCTTCAGTATTTATGTCCCTGCATAAATATAAAATAAATAAAATGTACATTCTGTTTAACCTGAAAGTCTTGACGGATTACCCTATGGTCTTATCTTATAAGCTGTACCATAGTGGAAAAATGCAAGGTAAAGTCCGTTCACCGTAGGAATTGTTCTCTGAAAGGCCTTTTTTCCTACCAGAAATTTATTATATAGTAGGATATTGGTAGGAAAAAATACCTTTAAGAGGTAAATTCCTACCGTGAATGGAGTATAAGCTTGCCTTTTTGTGACGATGTAGTTTTTTACGCGATCGACTGAAAATGGCTGTGAGATCGACCCGTTGCCGACCCCTGTTCTAGCACGTGACAGGAGCGTTCTAGCAGCGCGAGCCAACCACGTCCAATTTCCATAAAAAAAGGGCCCGTTAGAGAATAAAAACATATTTTGTGCGGCCAACATTAACACATCTCACCATATAACTACTGTTATTTCATAGCGCGACAGCTGCGGGTCGCATGACTTGACGTATGAATATGTGAAAGAAGATCTATTAACTTTTCTAGACCCGCTACTGTGACCGCATGGTCTAAGCCGCTACTCTCGCAATATACTAGACTCCCGAAGACGGGGAGATCAGGGTTCAATCCTGGTCGGGTGTACTGAGTGTGGGTTTTATTAAATGGGTTTCCACTCTCCCTCCACGCAAATGCGGGTACACCTCCTTTATATAAAACCTACCTAATCCACAACACATTAGAGTAATTATTAGGTGAAACCCGTACGGGTAGTAAGACGCTGTGCTAAAATAACTTTTTTAACTGTCAGATAGGGCCTTTCTATGAGAATTGTATTGTATAGATCCGGTTTTCCTAATCGCGCCAAAACATGCAACACTTATACTATAGCTCCACGGCCCAGTTAAAATAATGTTTACTGAACGTTTTCCTTGGG
>CABFOV010010178.1:0-17018 GCA_902141375.1 Timema poppense
TATATATAAATAGCGTGACACTATTACCCCATTCGTGAATTTACTAAGGTCATGAATCAGACAAATGTATGCCCACTTGATGAACAGGCCTCTCCTCATGATCATTCCATGAACTGTCTTTTCTTCGTGACGGTTTCATGAACTGGCCTCTCCTCCTGACCTTTACATTAACTGGCCTTTCCTCATGATCATTCCATAAACTGGCCTCTTCTCCTGACCTTTACATTAACTGGTCTTTCTTCATGATCATTCCATAAACTAGCCTCTTCTCCTGACCTTTACATTAACTGGCCCTTCCTCATGATCATTCCATAAACTGGTCTCTTCTTCGGACCTTTACATTAACTGGCCTCTCCTCATGATCATTCCATGAACTGGCCTCTCCTCCCGACCTTTACATTAACTGGCCTTTCCTCATGATCATTCCATAAAGTGGCCTCTTCTCCTGACCTTTACATTAACTGGCCTTTCTTCATGATCATTCCATAAACTGGCCTCTTCTTCTGACCTTTACGTTAACTGGCCTCTCCTCATGATCATTCCATGAACTGGCCTCTCCTCCTAACCTTTACATTAACTGGCCTTTCCTCATGATCATTCCATAAAGTGGCCTCTTCTCCTGACCTTTACATTAACTGGCCTTTCCTGAACATTCCATAAACTTGCCTCTCCTTCTGCCTCATTGGCCGCTCGGGGTATCCAGGGTGCAAGCCAGAGGTAGGGGGAACACTACAGGTTAAACCCAGTTACGGGGCGGTGTTTGTGTCCTCCCTGCAGGGGAAAGCACAGATCATACGAGGAAAACTTTGATAGGGAGGATTGATCCGGCAAAGGATCAGATTAGGATACGGTTCATACGACCTGTTGGGGCCAAACTCATAGTGGAGACAGACTCAGATGACGACGTTAAAAAGATTATAGAGAACAAGGATATTGCAAAGATGATTGCCTGTGAGGAGCCCAAGAGAAGGTGACCGATGGTAGTATTCTACGACGTGGATAGGGATCTAACAGCGGTGGAGTTTACCAAAATGACATATGAACAGAACATGAGGGGGAAGGTATCGAGAGAGGAGTTTGAGGAGGGGTTAAATCCCCGATTTAAAACAGGGGTAAGGGACAGGCAGGTAGTAAACAATGAAGTGGAAGTATCTCCGAAGATCAGGAACTTACTTGTGAGCTGTAGGGTTTTAATTTACTTTATCGCAGTGTCCATTAAGGACTATACGGTGGTCACTAAGTGTCATAAATGTAGCGATCTGGGCCATGTTATGGCTCACTGTAAAAGTAAGGAGGAGGTTTGTGGAAGGTTAGGTAAGGAGGGCCACAAGGTAAGGGAATGTAAAAGTAGAGAGGAGATAAATTACTCCGTGCACAACAAGGAAACGGAGGGAAAAGTGTAAGAAACTCAACTCAAGAGACTGTCTGATACATCAGCTATTACTGGGGAAACAAATGAAAAGAACAGACTATGGTTACTGAGATACTAAATGAGATTGTTGAACTATTTAGACTGATAGCGACTAGACTAGAGGTGTACTGGACTGGTCAAAGAATGACAGGACGTAGATTAGAACGAGGATACCTCCGTTCAAACGTGCAAGGAATATTAAAAGTGCGGCAGCAAATAGAAAAAGGATGGCAGCGATAATGGCACCTGCATCTGTAAAGGATAATCAGGAAAAGGAGGTGGAGAATGAAAGGGCGCAAACATATAGCAGGCAGAAACTGGTTGAAGACAAACCTAGGATCAGAGGAAAAACTCTGGGGACATTGAAATTCTCAAAAATTTTGCCTCTGATGGATCTGAGGTGATTTGGGCATTCTATGAGGAAATGACTGTGGAAGATTTCATTTGTAGACTTCTCACGCAAATATGTAAGTACAGCTACGGAGCGAATTAATACTACTGCACCTCCTCTGGATATAGGTAGTGTTGTTATAGTGAGGTTACGGCAGGTCTGGATGGTAGTGTTTTGTATCTTCTAGTCTGTGAGATAGTCGCGTCCGGACTCATCGGGGTTCCATAGACCACATGTTTTTAAACAGAGGTGAAAGAGATAACCAATACAAACCAGTCTTGAAGAATGTAGCTAGTAGAGGGAGCATCATACGCCTGGTAGGGCCAAACCTGAGGCATGACGGGTGCGGAAACAAGTTGAACATGAGCCCTAATCCGAGAGATGACCCAATATCAAAATGTATAAGGGATTATTTTGGAAATGGTACAGAAGAAGGGAGGAAGACACTTCCAGCCAGGTGTGGCACTGGAATATATGAGTATATAAATTATATAAAGGATAAGGATTATTCTAGAAATGTTATTCTGCGATGCACAAAGGGTCTCTGAAGAGGTTTCACGAAAGGTACATGTGTAAATCGTGGGATTTGGTCTGTAGTGGCTCAATACACCAACAAAGAAATAAGGGAGTTCCTACTTGATGCATATGGGAAGTACGGTGCAGGTGCATGTGCTGTTGCGGTGCTAGAGCTGCTGGATTGATGGGGTTATGGAGTACTTTGAGGATCGGAAGGAGATTCTAGCGGATACGGATATACGGGTAATATCAACGCAGCAAGCTCCCCATGAGATCTTCGGGGAGGGGGAATATTACCTAGCTACTGCGTATGCATGGGATGGAAATATTGGGCCTGGCAACGAATTTTGGAATGGGAAGTTTGTATCAACTGGGGATTTGGCAGTGGCAACCATCACTCTGATCTCACAACTGCACAATGTGGACAAGGTGGTGGATAACATATCAGTCATTTATGAGGACATGAATAGGGAATTGGTGAAAACCACCAATGGAATAACGTACGAAAAAAAGGAGGAGGGGACGCCAGAAAAATATGGAGGGGGACTTGCAGAAAAGAAGCTCTGGGGGTGAGACCCAAACAAAATTGGAAGTTCTGGGGATTGGGATATGGCAAGAAAAAAAAGGAAAAGGGCATCGACCACAGCAAAAACAGCAGGGGGAGCCAGACTGCGAATTGAAGATGGAGGTGGAGGGGTAGCTAAAATGAGTAGGGGATGTACCCTCTCAGGCGTACGGAACCCTCGAGGAGACGATGCAGTTATCCAGGCTGGAAGAAGAAGGAGTGCTATACATGGTGCTGAGGCACGTGATGAGATTGGATCATGAAAAGGCGGATAGTATCACTTTTCCCACTTTCGAGTCATAGGATAGAATTCAACTGAGATCTATGAATCTACCAACGGACGTGGACAGCTTGAGAAGGTTTTCAATAAAAGAAAGGAAACTTTTAATATGGAGAACACGCATAGGTAATTTGTGTCAGACGTTTGACGAATTTGTCAAGATGTTTAACCCCGTGGCATATCCATCGTGCTACGCGCACAAATACTATCCATAATGGGGGATAGCACCATTAGAATAGGACAGATTAATGGAATGAGGTGCTTGATCATGTTGCATGAAGTCCACAAGCTGGCTGAGGAGATGGGGCTCGATGTTGTGTGTCTTCAGGAAACCTATACCTTGAGAGGGAAAGTTCCGCATATGCTGGTGGTCACTGGAGTTGTTGTTAGTGGTGAAGCTCCCATGAGCGTAATAGTGGTATTTAACAAAGAAATTGCCGTAACTGAGATTGAACAGCTATGTAACTAGTGGGTAACATACTTAAAACTGGGAAATAGCTCGGGCAGGTGTATATTGGCAAACCTATTTTTCAATTTAGGCATCCAATTGAGCCATATCTTGGCCAGATGGAGATAATATGTAGGACATAAGCAGATGTGCCACTCATAATTACCGCTCGTGCTAATGCTAAGTTTCCCATATCGTATGGTCATAGGGTGATGAGGAGAGATAAAAGGAACGTGGTCGGAGAGCTCTGCAGAAGGGGCTGTGTCTTGGAGCAGATCATTTTGGTTCATGGGCTTGAGGTTGCAAACCAGCCGAATAATCCTCCTACATATCAGGGGAGAGCTGGGGTGTCTTCCAACATTTGCGTCACTTTGTGTAACGCCAAGTACATGGACATAGTGGAAGGTTGGAGGGTTGTGGACAACGTTACGGTCAGCGATCATAGCCTGATCATCTTCAACTTTGCCATTAGGGAGGCTGGTGGATGGAAACGGGGAATGTAAAAGAAGAAGGTACAACATGAGCAAAGCTAATTGGGAGAAGCTGAAGGGTGAACTGATACTGCCCAGCCCAGTGGAACAAGGCAACAATGTCAACACGAAGGCCAAACAACTGGCATGGGCTCTGCATGGTGAAATGATGACGTCGATACCTGTGGTGAAACATGATACCAAGGTTGGTAATAAGCCATGGAATGAGGGACTACAGAGTCTCCGAAAAAGGTCAAGGAGAACTCGTAGGAGATATCAAAGGTGTCGAGATGTGGCTGGCCAGGTGGCACTGTTAATAATCTGCAGGGAGTTTGAGGATGGGTTGTTTCAGGAGAAGAGATAAAGTTGGGAGAAGTATGTTCAGGAGGAGCTACATAGGGGACCTTAGGGGTGTCGTTCAATACAGCCTCCGGGAAATTACAGCCCCCAGCCATAATAACCACGCTTTCTAAAAATGATGGAAGTACCATGACCAGCTGGGAGGGATCTGTGGTTCTTTTAATGGAGACATTGTTTCCAGATGAAGAGGTGACAGAAGATACTGAAGAGCACCTAAGGTTGAGGGAGAGAATTAAGAATGATGAGTATGTAAATGAGGAAGAGGTGGAACATGTAAATTGGGAGGAGGTGATCAGGGACATTGCTCTAATGGGTAAGAAAAAGGCTCCTGGACTGGACGGGATGAAGGTCGAGGTGCTGGATAAGATGGCTGACCTAATTGATCCTTTCCTTGCTCAAGGCAGAATCTGAAAGCGAGTGAGGTAATCGTGCTAAGCAAGGGAGAGGATAAAGACCCGCTGAATCCGAAATTATACAGGCCCAGCTGCCCATTGAACACAGCAGGGAAGTTGCAAGAGATGATACTGTGTTACATATTACTGAGACACAGAACCATCGTGAGCATGCACCAGCAGCAGTATGGCTTTCGAAGAGGCAGGTCGATAGAAGACGCAATTTGCAGAGCAATGGAACTGATTGAGTCGCCACCGGTAAATATGTCGTAGGAATATTCGTGGACATCACAGGTGCTTTTGACAACCTCTGGTGGCCGATGATGTTTGACCGATTAATAGAGATTCAGTGTCTGAGACAGCTGTATAGGAGTCTTAAGGATTACTATCGTAACAGATATGCCACCCTGAGATGTCTAGGAAACCAGGTCCAAAAGCTACTGACTAAGTGATGTCTCCAAGGATCGGTATGTGGCTTGATCTTTTGGGATGTTGGTCTGGGAAGAGTGTTGTACTTGTTGGAAGGGATACCGGAGACGCATGGTGTGGTCACCTTCACAGACTACCTTCTAATAGTAGTAGGAGGGTACTCTAGAAGGAACTTAGAGGAAAGAGTAATCAGGTGCTTGAAGAACTTGACACCTGGAGTAAAAGTGTCAAGATAAAAATTGCACCAGTGAAGACGACCTACATGCTGTTCAAGGTTAGATTAGCTAGGGTTCCAACCATAAAGGTAGGTAGGAAATAAATAAGAAGAATCCATATTGTCAGATACCTGGGAGTGACCCTTTCCGTGAACAGAAACTTCACGGTGCACACGGAGGGAGTGGTGGAGAGAACTCTGTCGGTGATGAACAAAATTATAAGCATGGGACATAAATGGTTTTATCTGTCTATGCGTATAATAATGACATACCATCAGACGATCCTTCTTTCCATTGTGAGCTATGAAGCGTGCATCTGTGCTCACAGACTAACCAATTTCGCTTCCGGCTAAGGAGATTCAAAGTCTACAGAGAAACATAATACTGAGGCTGACGGGAGCCTACCCGACTGTAGAAACAGATTCACTGAGTGTGTCTTTAGGTGTGTGGCCATTGGACCTCCTTATAAAAATAAAATTGTGGAATAATGAATAAAAAAGGTAAAAATGGAGGAGGTAAGACTCCTCACAACATCCTATGTGAAAACATTTGGAGAGGTGGAAATATACCTGTTGGGGGAGTGACAGAGACGCTTGGAGAGAAGTGTGACAAGTAGGAGGACTTATCAATTGTTCCCTAATGTGGTTGAGAGAATAGAGAGTAAACACCTCCAGCCATCTCGGGGTTTTGTCCAATTCATCATGGGAAAGGGGCCGTACCCGGCATCTCTAAGGAAGCTGGTATTAAGAGAGTCGGGGAATTGTGAATGTGGTGAGGAGGGAACCCTTTAGCATGTGGTGCTTGAGTGTGTCCTTACACTAGAAGCAAGAAGGAAATACCAGAGAGATATCCAGGGAATATTAGTGGGTGAAGTACTGAGGGACACAATTTGTTGGAAATTCTTGGACCAGATTGCACTGGAAGCGTCAGATAGAGCAAAGACCACCTACATAGATAGACTTAAAGAGGCACAGGGACAAATAAGACGAGACGTTGACAATGACAATGACAAAGAAGATGACAGTGACACTGAGGGTGGGACTGACATGGACACTAGTGTGGTCTCAGCGGGGAGTGAGTAAATATAAAAGGATTGTTAAAGAGGGATAAGCTGAAACAATCCTTGTCGTGATTTAAAAAAAAAAGTGCTGGGGGGAGCAAGCATGAGCCCTGGGAATTGTATTCCAGTATTACTGTGTGTCTGGAGGAACAAAGGCGATGCCCTTGATGACCTTGTGATCATAAGAAGTTTTACAATCGTATAACAAGTGTTAATGGGGTAATTATGAACTCTAAGGGGTTCCCTGCTCTGTATGACCCACCACCTTGGAAACCAGAGATGTGGATTCTGGTTGATGGGCCCTCAGAGTCAAGATGTAAAAAGGCGGCTGCCCTGCAGCCCTATGGTACCATTGGGGTGAAGGAGTTCCCTGGCAGGAATGGGAATAAAATAGTTAAGTTAGCTTAGTTTAGCTTAGCTTGGTATTTAGAATAGCTAAATTAGGGACGGGGGGAACTAGGTAGGGTGTATATTAGGAAATTAAATAGCCAAGGGTAGAGGGAAGGATAGAAACGGAAGTGTGGTGGCTAGAAGGTAGATTGAGCACCAACTCCGATAGGGCGCCTTCCCAGGTGGTAGGTAGGGGGAGGCCCACCTCTGATGGGCACTTGGTGGACTCTAGAGTGAAACTCAAGGTACTGAAGAGGGCCCAGCGGAGAAGGGTAGTGGGGGCATAATATACCTGGGTTGGACCAACTGGAACTATGGGTAGTTGAATTTCAATTAAATTAACAGCCAAAACCTGTTTTATCATTATTATTTTTTTTAAGGGAGATTCATATTGTAACTGTGGAAGTAAAGTCAAAATTTTGTGGAAAAACGGCCCGGATTTAAAGTTAATAAGATACCGGGCCTGTAAACACTGAAAATAATAAATATACAATCTACTTCAGATAATTACATTAACTGGACTCTCCTTCTGGTCATTACATTAACTGTCCTCTCCTCCTGACCATTCCATGAACTCCCTCTTCTCCTGATCATTCCATGAACTGGACGATTTTTTTGCCCAGTCAGTGAAATGGACAAGTAAAAACAAGTTTGGTCTTTAAGTTAAATTAAATTTAATTATTTTAGAATAAATAATTAGGTTGGGTTAGGTTATTTAATGTAATATATTCATTCAGTTTAGCTTGTAGTAGATATATAATAAGTTCAAGTTCATGGCATGAGCAAGAGTTAATGGAAATTTTATCAAGTTCGTGGAATGGTCAGGAGAAGACGCCATTTCTCGAAACTGGAAGTAAATTTGCCCAATTCAAGAAATGGGTAGTTTCACTAATGCACTATTTTGAGTGATATGACAGAGGGGTGGACAATAGTTTTATAAGGTTGGGTTTAAAAAGTTCACACCAACAAACTGATACAAATATTACGTATGTATGTGGTGCCGAAACACAGTACACAATCTTTGAAATGTTTAAATAAACGTCAGCCACTAGATATTTTAGGCTATTTATTTAAAATGTTGCTGTTATTATAAATTTTGATAACAAACTCCACTTAGAACTGTTTAAGATTCATAAAATGTTAGACTTTACTATCATATAAAATAATTGTTTGTTTAATCAATATTTAAATAATTTAAAATTAATTCTTAGAGTATTTCGCTGTAGTAGAGCTGTGCCCCAGATCGATTGTGCATTTTATGATTAAAGTATGAAATTTCTATCATAGTTAGTAAATACCATAGTGATTATATTTATATGAGAAGGGAAGTCATATTTCACCTCTGGGGATGGTAAGAGGTCAAATCAAATATGACTGCCACTACACCGTGCCTAATGATTAAATATGCTTAACTTAGGAAACATATAGTGTAGAAAGGCATTTAAGGTGTAATCTATAAATACTTTAGGGATGCCCATTCATTTGGTGACACTTTAGAGGTCTTGAGATAGGGTTTATTTGTGAATCTCTAGACTTTAGCGAATTATAGCGAGTTTCAGAATTTTTAAATAAAAAAATGTATCTTTGTATGTTGTATATGCACAATGCTCTATGGTATATGGTGGCTATGTTTGTTTTTGTGATTCAGAATCCTCTCTCCTGTATTAATGATAAATTTCTGGTTTACTCGCTAACATGAAGCAATGAATCCTGGTAGACCCTCCCCTCTATATCCAAGCGATCCAAACAATCTCCAAGAACTAATTGGAAAATGTGTGTCCTTTGCCAAGTAGTAGCAGATGAATCATTAGTGTGTCCACTCAGATCAACTATACAACCCGTTGGCAGTGGCTATGCATACTTGGTGAAAGACCTTCCTTCTCCAGTTCCAGACCCTCCAGCATAGGCCAATGGACCTGAACCGGGAACGATTGGATGACGGTGATGACACACAAGGTTGACTGGTACATGAAATGCTGACTGGAGTTTAACCAAAAGGCATTTGAGGATAAAAGTCATAGGGAATTAACTACAAGCCAACCACGTCAACCAAGAATCTCTAATGTGCACACACGATCTGCTCACAGCCATTCAGAGTCCTCAAAGCCTACTTGCTTTTTATGCAATGGTGTTGCTGGCTCTTCAGACCTACATGAAGCATCAACGTACAAGATAGACACATTGAACTGGAGGACATCGCTTTGATAGCCAAGCTTGGAGCAGAAGATATGATGGCCGTTGAAGCAAAGTATATTCTATATTGTCTGAGTTCCCTGTACAACAGAGCAAGGCCGGATACACCCAAAGGCAATGACGGAGATGATTCTTGCCTTAATGGTAAAGCCCTTGTTGAGCTAGCAGCATTCTTAAAAGACATGAATAGTGATGATCGCTCCTATCTTCAAACTGGTAGATATCGCTTAGGTGTACAAGGTGAGACTGGAGAAGCTAAGTCTGTTTGTCGAGAAACGTATTCACACAAGCAGACTAAAAAACATATTGCTTTTTGCGATTCCTGATTTGAGGGAACATTTACAAGGAAAAAACACACTCCTGAATTTTGAAAAGTTCATTGGACCAGCACTTACGATAGGCTGTTTTCATGACAGTGACACCATGGATTTTAGCAGAGGGCAAGGAACTTTATTCAGCATATGTAAGTGGAGTAGTTTACTTTTCTGCTGAGTCATGTTTTGCCCACCTAACCCCATGTTCGCAAGAGGAGGCAGATACTCGTATATTTTTTGCATTTGGCAAATGCTCTACAAAAAAGGTGTAAGGAGACCATACGTACATTTTAAACTGATGTAGTTCTAATGCCTTTGGATTCATTCATCAAATTAGCTCCAGATGAGTTGTGGATTGTCTTTGGTGTCGGTTCAAACTTTTGGTATATAGCTATTCAGGAAATGATTGACACAATGACCCCAACTCAGTGTCGTACTCTGCCAGTCTTTCACGCTTTCACTGGGTGTGATACTGTTTCCACATTCACTTATAGGGGAAAGAAGACTTCCTGGGATATTTGTAAGTCTTCCCCAGAGGTGAATGATGCTTGCCATGAATTCTTATCCATGACAAGTGAAATCAGTCAGGAGTCGATGTTATTGCTGGAACAATTTGTTGTGCTGATGTATGACCAAACCAGTGAGATCATGGAGGTTAATTTTGCCAGGAAGCAGCTCCTCACACAAAAGTATAGAGCTATAGAAAACATTCCTCAAACCCGGGCAGCCCTCAAGCTGCCCATCAAGCGTGTATTATACCAGACCCACTGTTGGAACCAGCAATTGGTCATGGATCCAGATCTGACAGAGCCCTCTGACTGGGTTTGGACAAAGAATAAATTTGGGTCGAAGCCTCTTTTGACCATTCTCCCCGACGCATCAGATTCGTGCCATGAATTGATCCACTGTGACTTGTAAGAAAGCGTGCACAGGACGCTGCAGGTGTGCCAAAGCTGCACTCAAGTGCACTGCACTTTTCTTATGTTCTGTGGATTGTTGAATTTGTTCATTACATGTTACATATACATATATTTTTGCTAATTATATATATTTTACGTTGTCATAAATAAAATATACAGGCTATTCACGTTTATTTATGTCAATATTGACTTTTTACCTTGACATAATAGCAATTCCTTGAATTATGGATATCTCTTAAGGTCACCAAATGAATGGGCATTTCTAAATTATTCATAAATTACACCTAAACTGCCTTTTTACATTATATGCTTCCTAAGTTAAACATATTTAAACATTAGGCCCGGTGGAATGGTGGTCATATTGTGTTTGACCTCTCACCGGCCTCAGAGGTGAAATTTGACTTCTCTCTACATTTAAATATAATCACTATGGTATTTACTAGCTATGGTAGATATCATACATACTTTTATAATAAAATGCACAATTGTTATGATATGCTTACTTAAGCCGCTACACTACTGGTCTACATTATATTCACAATCAAATAGGGCCGCGTATACCGCGGACACACCGTAAGAGCGGAGAGTCAAGAAAATACTAACACTAGTTTTATTTACTTAGCACCGCGTCTTACTACCGGTTAAGTTTATACTTATTTTTAGACTACTAATTACTCTAATGAGTTAGGGGCAGGAGAGAGGTTGAATTTAGTGGCAGTGTATCTGCACTTGTGCGGAGAAATAGTAGAAAACCATTTAGAAAAAACTACCCTCTGTACATCCAACTGGGACTCAAACCCCAAGCTAACTGTCATCGGCAGTCAAGTCTATTGCGATAGTGATGCCTTAGGCCATGCGGCCACCTAAGAATGTAATAAAAACCATTACTGTTGCTTAGTAACCGTGATAAGTGTGCTAGTTGTTGCATGGTGAGTGTTAGTTGGTCGGTGCCTTAAAAACGATCATGCTCACCAAGGAAGGTTGATAACAAAAAAAGTAAATTAGTCAGTGAACTCTCGCTTATAAATAATAAGAAATAAACTAGAAACTATAATATTTGGCATGGGCTAGAGAATAAAAAAGCGTCACAGCCAAATGGGCCGGTAAATGCCACGGGCCGTGAGTTTGCGAGCCCTGGTGCAAGTCTCCTGCCAGAGTAGTCCAACTAGTGATAGTAGCTTACTATCGGAGAAATTATAGGCTGAGCACTTTCACTCTTGACCTGAAACGCATCGAACTGTAAACAAGAAAACTGTCACACACATTTTTTTACAAGTACTAGAGAGCTGATTATTACAGGTGGTTTATATTTATTTATGGTTTTCGTGTTGATGGATTTATTATTTCGATAATTATGAGTTGTTATCAATCATTTGTGCAAAGGTTTGGTGACTAGCATAGATACATATATACATATATACACATATACATAATACATATATGCATATATACAAACAAACATACATGCATACATACATACAAACAAACATACATGCATACATACATACATACATACATGCATACATACATACATACATACATACATACATATATACATACATACATACAATACATACATACATACATACATACATACATACATACAAACATACATACATACATACATACACGCATACATACATACATACATACATATATATCTAAACACCATTTCCTTTTGGGATAGGCAAGAAACTGTGCCTACATCTCAAAAAACAATCCTTTCATACTCTCTTGGCTTCAACAACATCCATACACTGAGTCATACGCTCTTTTATTCTCAAAACTCTTAATGTTTCTCTTTCTCACACATTCATCTACAACATTTAGCCCCGTCCCACATGGCCTAGCCCTTCCTTTGATCCACACACTCTACCTTCATATATTCGCTTTGTCACTAACTTGATCCACACTCATCTTCTAAACATTGTCGTTGAATAGTGAAAATTCATTACGGTGGGCAGGATATGTAAATGAAGGAAATAAGAATCTTGTTCAAGGCATTGACTGGTAATCCTAATGAGAAGAGGCCATTGGGAAGATCTAGACGCAGATGGGAGGATTAAATTAGAATGGACCTGAAAGAAACGGGCCTCGCAAAATCATAGATAGAACCACGAGTTTAACTTACATCTATCTAGTCTAGGCCAACTCTCGCAATAGACTGGACTTCCGGTTACGGGGAGATGAGAGTTCGAATCCTGGTTGGATATACTGATGATGGTTTTCCTAAATAGTTTTCCACTCTCTTCCTCTCTCCACGCTAATGAGGGCACACTTCCTTTAAGTTCATCCTTACTCATCTCTAACACACTAGTGCCATTAGTACTGCTACATATGAGTATAAACCAAATGGGTGTCAAGTAAGACGTGGAGCTAAAACGAGTTTCAAACTAAGAGTGTAATTAAATAGTAGGCCTACTATCGTATCGAGCAGAACTTAAAATAGATAGTGATATGGTGTAGGCCTACAACCACAATATTTACTTGCGTACAGAAATAGCGGCATTCTAACTAACAATATTGAAATAATAATAATAATAATAACGTGTGAATATATGATACGGCCATTCATCAACCCGGTTATATAGACACGTCTGAATAGTTAATGACTAGACCAATACCAAATATTATCACATATTCAATAGGGTGCCACGACTTTTCAATTAAATACGGATGAAACAATTAAAATGCTCTTTTCAGGGTGTTGTTAATAAATCAATGTGAGCTTTACTAGCGGTTGACAAAACACACAGGTCATATATTATATTGACATGTACAGTGCAAGCGTTGCTCTGAGCTAATGTTAGTGATTCCACAAGGGTTGGACGTGTCAAAATCAGGGGTGGGACATATTTAGGAGGAACAATTCAACGGGAGATATGTCGTGGTATTTTAAAATTGATAGCCCTTCTTTCTATCATTGTTCAGCTATCGACAAAAAAAATTGATACTATTTAAATCCAGATCTGTTTTTTAAATTTCAACTGTCTTACAAGAAACAATTAAAAAGGAAAGAACATAAAACGTAGAATTAAAAAAAACGGAAAATAAAATAGTAGTGACTGTTTCTCTTTATGACTATTTATTTATTTCATAAGCATTTTGCGTTGTTTATAAATATTGATGAATTTAACCTTTATTTAGGTTATATTTTTAGCTTGATTCTTTTAAATAGTTAAAAGAGAACTCAAAATAGCTTTTTAGCAAATGTCAAGTATTGTAATCAACTTTAAAATATATAGACTTGTTAATACTTTTTAGTTGTTACACTTTGAGATGTCTCGGAAAAGAGTTAGGATTAAATATGTAGTTGATAGTATTAAAATATATTTATATTATTTTGGGAACATTTTAACACCCTTATTCCCTATCCAAGAGGATAAACACTAATTCGAGATGTCTGTATGCATTCACCTTTACAATTTTAGAACTAGTAAACAGAATCTAACCAAACTTAAAACACACATAGGCTATAAATTAAATCCCTTTGTTTGTAACTTTTAGCATCCTCTGATACAGAGCTTTAGGGTCCCAGGTGTCCGTAAATTTTTGATCGTTTTCAGACAACATTGGCTTTCCAAAATAGCATCAAGGGAATATTAAGACTAGAGCTTGCACAATGTTCAACCCTTTCCTTCTGATGAATACGTGTACAGTTGTAGTTATTTACCACTTCTGTACTTCTACACGTTAAATAATGACCACCTTAGCTCAACCAGTAGCCCTTCTGATTACTGTATATATATTATTATTATTAGCACCGCGTCGGGTTATACGCACTTACGCTAATGTGTGATGGTAGGGTGATTGTGATATGAAATGGAGGACCTACAGTTTAACGTGGAATCCGAACCNGGAGGACCTACAGTTTAACGTGGAATCCGAACCACGGTGGAGGCCTGGCATTCCTCACATTCACAAGTTGTGATTTATACACGTCTTGTCAGAGGTGACGGAAGGTTTTGGCAATCAGATAAATCTTTGCCGCAACCGAGGATTGAACCTCGGACCTCCAACACAGAAGTCTACACCTTACTGCTAGACCACCAGGTCACCTACCTGTATATATAAACCATTATCGGAATTGGATGCCAGGGGATTAAAAGTTTGTATTGTATTATTGAGTCCAATATATCTCTAATAAAATTATGATGCATTTCATTTAAATTGATCATATACATAGTGTGTATTTATATTTGAGCGTTTAGTTTGATAATGGTAGGCTTATATTGAAGTATAATAATACAAAGTAATTGAATGTCGATCCCAATCAAAGCCAAGTACACCCCTGGTACAATGTACAGTCAGTCGCATGTAAAAATGTATCCTCCCTCATTCCCGGAGCGAGCTCCCATCAATCACATAGTGGTACAAGCTGTCTGTCGGTGCTGATATGCATTGCAAACAAGCGGGCTGTCACTGAGCTGAGTACGGGCTCACGACACGGCAAGACAGACACAAGTCTCGAGGTTTTACACTCTCATATGAACAGGAGAGACGTGACGTCATGTCTATCTGTCTATGTATGTATTATGTATGTTTCAGTATGTATTTCCTTACGTGTATGGGGGTAAGGTGTATTCTCCTTGAATTTCAGCCAATCTCCTGATGTCAATAAACCTTGGAACACAATTAAATCTATATCGTGTAATCTTTATTCGGGCCTTAAGTTTGGGTCCAGGAGTGTTCAAAGTTTATGTAGAAACATTTTGGGCCTAAAACGAATCACATATTATCTAGTTACTTTTTATAATGATCGAATACCTTTAATCGGTAAAACGAACTGTAATTAATAAGTTTTAAACTAACACAGGGATTTGAATATAAGAAGAATGTGCTCAATGTATCTGATATTTTTGTAAATAAAGATAGTTTTATTCAATTTATACCAAATTTGGTGCTGGCCTAAACCTGAATATAGTATTATATAGATTCTACCCAAATATTAACTGAGCAAAGAGTGTTTTTCTAAATAACAGTTTTTCACACTCATGTGGTAGTTCAAAGTATTGAGATAAGTAATATTCTGGCAAACTCTTGGGATTGAGTTTTTCAGTAGTATCTCAATTCTTTATTTATATCTTGAAAAAATAGAAAATAAAAAATGACACGCTTCACCACACACACTTTCTTACTCCTTTACTTAAAAATGGGGAGACCTACTTGAAACTCGTCAATATATGTGAAACGAAACAATATACATTGTTGCAAAAATACAATAAACAAAAAGCACGAATGAAATAGTATAAATTGTTACAGAAACATTTTGAAATAATGGCACATCATGGTTCATCAAAGAGCATTACTACTCATCACGCTATATTAGTAGATTGTGTTTATTTTAATTGTTATGTCTTCAATAATTTATCTTTGCTCTCACTCTATATTAAGTAATCGCTACACTATTTCACCACCTTTTAGGTAATTTATAGTTTATTAGTTTCTCCATCAAGTTCCCGTAATTTATGGCCACAATATTCCTCTGTCTTAGGGGTTGCGAGACGGTAAAAAGTGATCCTACTTATAAGTAGGTTATAGTCGGAACTATCCCTCAGATTGGCGACTATTGTGGTCCTGAGTACAGTCCCGTACAAATCTAATGAGTAATGATGTCCTCAACTGCACAATGGCACACAGGGGCTTCTCTTGCAATATATTGACTCATTACGAACCCGGGACCCCAGGATGGGTGGGCATTGGCTCGCATGCAAATATTCCTCCTCCCCCACGGTGGTTATTATCTCCTCTGGTCGGATAAACGTGACTCATTTATCAGGAGATGAACGCCACTCATCAGGTTTGTCATTTAGCTTCATCCTCAAATGTGCGAGTGTTGATGAACAACTCCGGGGAGAGGAGAATGATGGCACGGTTCATTAGTTTGTTCTGAATAGTTGATGGTCACTTTCTAAAAACAGGTTTCGATCAAACTACCACTCATGAACAAGATTAATTTACAATATCTCCTTTAAGACTAGATTTTCAATTTCAGTATCCTAATATTATTCTTAGCTACCGTACAACAAATTAATATTCTGCTCAACTCTAGCAGGTAAATGTTATGCTTAGATCTAGCAGATAAATGTTATGCTTGGATCTAGCAAGTAAATATTATGCTTGGATCTAGCAGGTAAATGTTATGCTTGGATCTAGCAAGTAAATTTTATGCTTGGATCTAGCAGGTAAATGTTATGTTTGGATCTAGTAGGTAAATGTTATGCTTGGATCTAGTAGGTAAATGTTATGCTTCGATCTAGTATGTAAATGTTATGCTTGGATCTAGTAGGTAAATGTTATGCTTGGATCTAGTAGATAAAAGATATGCTTAGATCTAGCAGATAAATGTTATGCTTGGATCTAGCAAGTAAATATTATGCTTGGATCTAGCAGATAAATGTTATGCTTGGATCTAGCAGGTAAATGTTATGCTTAGATCTAGCAGATAAATGTTATGCTTGGATCTAGCAGGTAAATGTTATGCTTGGATCTAGCAGGTAAATGTTATGCTTAGATCTAGTAGGTAAATGTTATGCTTGGATCTAGCAGGTAAATGTTTTACTTGTATCTAGCAGGTAAATTTTATGCTTGGATCTAGCAGGTAAATGTTATGCTTGGATCTAGCAGGTAAATGTTATGCTTGGATCTAGTAGGTAAATGTTAT
>CABFOV010010179.1:5322-17007 GCA_902141375.1 Timema poppense
CCTGCTAAGCTAAATCTCTTACGTAGAAAGTCTCCCCCCCCCCCCTGCTTTTTTTAAACATCTTACAAATAGCTACGAGGCAGTCTATCCATTCTTTGTTTTGCTTTTTTTCCTTGATTGCTTATCTCTTTGGAAGACAAATCCTATGCGTTTTTATCGTATTTGGGAGCGGATTTGTCTGGAATTCAAGCCTCCCTCACTCCCCCCTGCCCCTGCCAACATTTCCCCTCAGTAAATCCAGTCCTTTACACGCACGATCAAAACGTAGTCAATGACTTGTAGTTGGCTATGGAAGAATAAGACGTAGAGAATGGAGAGAAATAGTGATCTGTTTTTGTGAATAGCTTAACTTGAGCTAACAAAGGAAAACAAGGTCGTCCGGTAGTGCAACACGGAACTAAGGGACACGACCAAATGCCTAGCGATGAACTACAGTAGCCCCATGGCTTCTTTGGTGCTGACTGACAACTCACAGCTGACTTCTGAGTCAACATTTAGGTATATATCCAAATTTTGACCGTCAGAAGTGACAGCTGTTAAACACATGCTTTTTTGCAGATCATATGGTTCTACGTAGGGATACATAATTTGGTCTGGTAACTTTTCAAAGCTGTGAGCTATCAGTCAGCACCAAAGAAGCCATGGGGCTACTGTAGACAATCATTTTTCAGCCGGTGTGCTTCCAAGGGTATGCAGGTGTAACATGTGAGTTTAGGAGAAGATAATAAAAAAAAAATAAGCAAGAAAAAGATTTGAGGAATAAAAGTGAATATTTTAAAATCCAAGATCAAACTTATTTAAAAAAATAGAACAATTAATATAATTCTAGCTATTGAACATTTAAAAAGAATATTAATATTCGCTTTTTGAATGATAAAATCTCCAGGTAATTTAAAAAAATTAATAATAAAAATTATATATTAAAATTCATGATCAAAAATTATTTAAAAAAATAGCACAGTTGTTAGAATTTTAGTTACTGAAATTTTTAAAAGTATATTACTATTCTTTTTTTTTAATTCATAAAATCACCCATAAAACAAATTGAAGAATAAAAATTGATACTTTAAAATTCATGATCTAGATTATTTTTAAAAATAGCAAAATTGTTATAATTCCAGCTATTGAACTTTTAAAAAGAATATTAACATTCATTTTTTTAAATGAGAAGATATCTAGATGATTTTCTTTGAGAATTTTAGCGTCTTCCAATATGCCGAGAGTTGAAAAAAGTTGAAAAGAGCAGAAATAGACAAAGTATTTATAAAACAGAATTAAGAATAAAAATGTTTTAAAGATGTTAAAATGTTCCATGTATATTAATTCTAGTTTTCCTAGTAATCAGTGCGTTTTATTATTTATTTTTTCGATGGGTAAATAAATAAACATTTATTTGTAGGGAATGTCTATCTTGGGAGCATGAATATGTTCCTTATGGGCTAATTTAGAGGCAATTATTTAATCAGTAGCATATGGTTTTCCAATCATTTCCAGGAGAATGTTGATTCATTTAGAGCTCATCATTTTGCTTATATCAATAATCTTATATGACATTATAGATAAGTGGTATATAGCCTTCTCTTGTTCGCAAACCAAAGATATAATTTTTCTTCAGCTTTGTACCCTCAAAGATGTAGGTGCATAGTGTTATTATTATGGGCACTGCGTCTTACTACCCATTCGGGTTATACGCACTTACGCTAATGTGTAATGGTAGGGTGATTGTGAGATGAAATGGAGGAACCTACAGTTTAACGTGGAATCTGAACCACGGTAGAGGTCTGGCATTCCACACATTTACATATTATGATTAATACACGTCTTGTCAGAGGTGTAGGAAGGGTTTGGCAATCAGATAAATCTGTACCGGGACCGAGGATTGAACACCGGACCCCCAACACAAGAGTCCAACACCTTACTCCTAGACCGCTGGGTCACCTGGTGCATAATGCAAGTGGTAAATATTCTGTAATTAAAACTCTAAATAGATTATTTTTAAATACATCCAAAAGAATGTATCAACCACTAAGCTACCCGTTTTGGTGGCCGCATGGTTTAAGGAGCTACTCCCGCAGTAGACTAGACTATCGATTAATGATGGATCAAGATTCAAATATCGGTTGGGTGTATTGAAGGTGGTTTCTCCAAAATGGTTTTCCACTCTCATTCCACGCAAATGCGGGTACACTTTTATACATATAGCCTTCCACGTCCCTTAAACAATTAGCATGATTAGTGCAGAGGCAAATAGCCTGATCGGGTAGTATGACGCGGTGTTGAAAAAATAAATAATAAGTTTTAAATGAGAAATATATATCCTAATGGCATACTTATATTTTTTAATCTTACGTTATTATTATTATTATGTGTTCTGTCATAGGGCAGGTCCATTCCCATTGAACTTGACTTCCAATGCACACTGTCCTCTGCCTCTTTCATTTCCCAAAATGTTCTTCTTTCCTTCAAGTCAATCTAGTATTTAAATCCTCATTCCTAAGCTCCTCTTTCCCTCAACCTTTCCTTCTATAACGTCGTGCAGAAGACAGTTCCGCCTAAGGATGTGTCCAATCAAGTTTGCTTAGTACCAAAGTATCACATCCAAAATGGTTCTTTTCTCAACCCATTAATCTTGGCACTTCTTAATTTGACACATGGTCTTACCACCTGGTCTCCTCAAGTTTTTCCATTAACAAATTTAAAAGCTTTCAAAGTATTTATTTTACATCTTCCTAATAGTCCAAGTTTCTGATCCATACAGCACGATGCTCCAAATTCAGCCCTTCATCAGTTTCTTACTCAATTCCACGCTAAACTTACTGGCCAGCAGTAACCCCTTCTTGTTGGAAGCTTCCTTGGCCATGGTGATATTTGACCTAATTTCATATGTGAAGTAGACATCCTTTGTCAGCAGACCTCCCAGCTACTTGAACTGCTTTATGTTTTCCAACTCATGGTCTTCAATTTTGTTTCTCAGCAGCTCTTCATTTTTTGAAATCCCCATCACTTTTGGCTTCTCTTTGTTGATCTACGTGCTATATCTTCTCCATATGATTATACAACTCTTATTCATATTTGGCCAGCAATGCTAGATCATCTGCATTTTTTTATCATGTTGTTAACGCTTCCTTCTATCCTGAAATTGCCACGTGCCTCCAGGGCTTCCCTAACCAGCCACTCTCCATACAAGTTGAACAGACTGGGTTACAAACATCATCCCTGTCTCATTACTCATTCTATATCTACGTACCCTCTAATATGTATTCGCATACTACCGGGACAACGCTTACCCCAAGGTGAATACCAGTGTTCTAGAGTACACAAATTGATTATAAAGTAATTATTTTAGCTATATTTGTATTTTATGCAGCTTAAAGAAAACAAATCCTTATCGACGTGAAAAAAAAGTGTAAATATCATAATTAAAATCAGATTTTTTTTAAACTACCCCACTGCATCCGTCAAAGATAGATAACCGAGATTCTTTGACAGAGGCGATTACGTGAAATTCCAGCCTAATTACCTGAAACCACTCAGACAAAATTGTGGCCAGCAATATAATTGATAATCGAAGTCGTAATCTTTAGTAAATGAAGCTAATGATTTAGACGACTCAACATCTTTGTCATTAGCAGTGTGAAAATTGTGTGCACTATTAAGTATACAGCTTAATCGAAGTTCAACCATTGAATGCAGAGCACCTAATAAGGCGAAAAGTGACTTAAGCATGTGCTTTGGAATCTGAGTTCAAATATCTTTAACATATTGTTTTTGAAAACGTCAAAAAGAACCATTAAAACTACAAATATTAGTGAATTATAGTCATGTAGCGAACAAGCGCTCATGAAAATTCAGAAAGAAAACATCAACGAAACCAAATATCGCATTTTGCAAAGAAAGAAAAAAGAGATAAAGATAATTTTGCTAAAAAAATAAACAGCTGAAAAATAGATTATTCCATATCCAATACATTGTTCCCAGATATATGCAGACATGTTTCCCATCAGAGCCACCAAGTGAATCACCGCGAATAACCAATTCCAAACAGGAAGAATCCTTATGGCACGTGAGAGTCCTCCCTGGAAAAAAACAGGTGGCACCTAAAAGAAGGCTTGGGTGAACTACTTCACCAAAACCATGATGTCAGGTGTTTTCACACCATTGTAGAGAATTAGTAATGCTCATCATGTAGCTCTACTACTTCGGAAATATTGGACAGATTCTTCTAGAATGTACGTTTGTCTACGAAGCAAAAATAGAGCGCACTATTCCCAGGAGGTATCAATGGTTAAATTAGGCCCTCTCTTTCAATGTAATGAACTAAGGGCAAAGACACTGAATGGTGTGTTTATTTAAAAGCCAGATCAGTTTGGGAAGAATGTAATGAACTAAGGGCAAAGATACTGAATGGTGTTTTTATTTAAGAGTGAGTTAGTTTGGGAAGAATGTGATGATTTGGTAATAATTATAAGGTTCCAAATAATCTTTTATTACAGTTTAATAATTACTAGATGATCATATATGTAACTACATGGCATTATAAGAAGGATTGGTTGTGAGGATATTTTCCTTTTGACAGCTTGAATCCAAATTTGGTGGCAATAGAGGCAGTTTAAATCCATATTTTATTAGACGTTATCCAAGGAGTTTATGACGTTCATGTGCCTTTAATATGATGGTTAATGTTATTTGTAAATTAAATTCTTTAGGACGTTTCATACATTTGACTTCACGGCGGTTCAAGATATGATTTCTCATGTTAGTGAATTTACGTTTTATTCAGCGAGTTTTAAAGATCTAACGTTTAAACAAAAATCATCGTCTTAAATAATTCTAAAAAAAGTCCTGCAATGCCACAACATTATCAATTTTTATTTTGAAGTAGTTTTTTTAACGTATATTTCTTATAAATCCTCTACAGCTTAGGCTATTTTGTCTAGTCATGAAAATGGCCTGTAAGAGTGTTCCTGCCAGGATGTAGATTAAAATAGTCCGGTCGCATAAGTTCAGCTAAATGTAATTTTAAAAAGCAACTCAATGTTTTCAATTAGCAAATAGTATAGTGAGTGTGTAAACTTGTCAGAGGAAGAGGGGAACTATTATCAGTAGATAAACAAGAGACCTCACAGGGTGATCTGCTCATTTTCTTCCCTCTCTTTCTTTTTATTACATTGGTGCCTAAGTGTGACTGCCTAGGTGAGTCAAGTTAAGATGCAACATGCCTTACAAAACATTTTTCAAATCTACAAATAGGCAACATCATTAAATGTAGAGCCGTTTTGTGGTCTGCTCAATTTACTGTATTTATATTCTATCAACGGGATTCAACACTTTCCCTTTGTGATATTTTGTCCGTGTGATCATTCGGCATTAAACCACTTCTATTATTACTTTTTCATCCCGAAGCAAACCCCACTTCTATCCTAGTTTATTTTGACATACTAAACATACGTTGCCGGACATTTAATACGGATAACCACTGGTATGTATGAGTCTAAGTGACTTGTTAATGAGCTTTGTAGACAAACAACAATTTCACGTTTAGGAGATAAAAGTGTTTGCTCACATGACGTTTAATACTGATCCATTGTATTTGTGTCAGACACTCTAAAATTCTGACCATTGTTTATCCATAATGTGTTCGATTAAGTTTAATAAAATTGTCACCCACTTCAGTGGCTGAATGGTCTAAGGTGTCACTCTTGTGTTAGACAGGCCTGCTGATGACGAAGAGATCAGGCATCGAATCCTGGTTTACTGAGGATGGGCTTATATAAATGGTTACCTATTCTCCTTCCAAGCAAATGTGGGTGGATTAGCTATAAAATACTTTATTTCTCAATGATACTCCATTAGAGTAGTTAGTACATATGCGTATAGTCTGAACAAGTAGTAAAAAGTGTCGATTAATAATTAATAATAATATAACTCAACCTTAAGTAGTTTAATTAATTCACAGTGTTTAATTTCTGTAAATCCAGTGACCGAATAAAAACTAAAAAGGTATAGCCAATTGTTTTAAAATTGTCTTTACAACTACTATTTTAACAACAGTATTGTCAACATTCAGGACATATATTTTAATACATCTTTTTTGTTGTGAATTTGTGATTTTACTGCGAACATCCTTGTCACTGGTGGTAGCACTAGTGTGCGAGTCTAGTGAATGGTCAAACTAACTTCAAGCAGTTACATTCTTCACCACGCCACGCGCCACTCTGTTTGTGTAAGTCCACCCGCCACAAAGAGCGCTTGACGTGACCAAGCAAAGAACTTCTAGAGAAACTAGGTGCCTATTTGGTAATGAGCGTAAGCAAAATTAACTACCGTTTATAGGGAAATATTATTTTAATATCTTAAACGAAATAAAAACATAAAAAAGTTAAACCAAATAATCTAGTTATGAAAAACTAATTAGAAACATTATTTATATTATCTGGAAAGAGTGGTGGATAGAGGGGGGTGGGGGGTGGTTTAAACATCTCTTCCTTGTAGCTACTCCTCTGGTAAAGCATATTAAGCCATCGCGATAGCACAACATTAGCCAATAATCTTAGCGTTAATTTGAATCAACATAAATGTTAAAGAATGCTCCCATCAATGTTCCAAACTATCCCTATCTTGAGCTAGTTCTATTCAGTCCACCTCATTATACCCTATCCCTATCTTGAGCTAGTTCTATCCAGTCCTCCTCATTACACTCTATCCCTATCTTGAGCTAGTTCTATCCAGTCCCCCTCATTACACTATCCCTATCTTGAGCTAGTTCTATCCAGTCCACCTCATTACACTCTATCCCTATCTTGAGCTAGTTCTATCCAGTCCCCCTCATTACACTCTATCACTATCTTGAGCTAGTTCTATTCAGTCCACCTCATTATACCCTATCTCTATCTTGAGCTAGTTCTATCCAGTCCACCTCATTACACTCTATTCCTATCTTGAGCTAGTTCTATCCCGTCCACCTCATTACACTTTATCCTCATCTTGAGATAGTTTTATCCAGTCCACCTCATTACACCCTATCCCCATCTTGAGCTCGTTCTATTCAGTCCACCTCATGACACCCTATCTCTTTCAGGTTCATTCTAAAGGTATCCTCCCATCTGCGCTTAGATTTCTCAATTTCATTACAAATTGTTTATAGAAAATTATAAATTTCATTTAAGGGATTATTTATTATATCAACTGTATATTATTAGAAATTTTAAATCAAACAACACGTAAATATTTCACTCAACTGTTATGTTTAATTCATTTTAAATTCGAGAATGGTAAATAAATAAAGAAAAAATACCCTTGCCCATTTAGCGGGGCTTCGAACCCTCGCTTCTCTGTCACCAGCACACGTGAACTTAGCATTTAAGACAATCGGATTATAATATGCACCACGAATTAAACACATATTGATAATCAAAACGTGTAATAAAACATGCGCAAGTTATGTCATCTGTGCACAACTTAAAAATAATTTCTGTATTATTCTGTGTCATTGTTATTATTGAATAAAAATGTCTTCTTCATTAAATTGGCTATTAGCGTCAAAAAATCTCATGTAATCTTTATCCTGATTGAAGAAAAGAAAACAAATGGTTCGTCGCACCACTAAGACTTTCTCTATTGTCTTAAAATATAGAAATTTACCAACATCTCGTAAGATTTTTTGAGAAACACTTAACCCAAAATTATAAATGAAATAATATATCTTTTACCAGAAACATTGATAAAAGATTAACTTCTCTGTAAACCAAAGAGTATCAAAATCAAATTCACGTTTTCGAGGACCTTCATATACATAATATTTGTATAAATCAGAAACTATTGGTTTTATAAAAATATATTTCAAATAAAAGATGTTTATTTATATTACTACAAATTTATAATAATAAGGTATTTTATATCTCAAATAGTTGCAGATATTTGATCAATATTGGATTTACGCTTATCTAATCTACCATTAAAGTTATTTTCATGTTAAAATGTGAGCCGCCATTTTATTTGTAATGTGAAACAGAGCTTAGAAACAAAATTTAATCAAACCAGCTAGAAGGAATTTCAAGAAAATTGATCTTATTTTATTTTTTTGGCTTCAGTAAACGACCATTAGTTTCAGGGTTGGATATGTAATTCTAACAACTTCCTCTGGGGACTTTTTTATGAAAATCCTATATACCAAATTTTATTTCTATCGGTAAAATAGTTTCGGCTCCAGCCCGAGGTACACACGTAGCGACGGCATCGTGAAAAACCCTTTTTTCGGTTACAGGGGGTCATGAAATGTCAACATTTTTCAAAATCTTGAGTTATATTTTTTTGACAATCACAATATTTCTTTCTCTGATTTTTGGAGATAAAGAAAAAATATAAAGAAAAATAGTTAAAGTGTTGAAATTGTGCCATTTCACTACCTAAATTATGAAAAAAACATACATATAAGTAGGCTAATAACACAACATTTAGAACTAAAAAGTGAGTCATCAAGTTAATTAAGCTCAAGATATTTCTATCCTTTACATCCAATTTTTTTAGATCGATACAAACATTATATATAAAGACGAGGGAAGCCGAAAGAGTTATTCTATAGGTGTGTAAGATACCTGCTGTGAAGAAGAGGACAGCATGGAGAGGTATTCTACAGGTGTGTAAGAGACCTGCTGTGGAGAAGAGGACAGCATGGAGAGGTATTCTACAGGTGTGTAAGAGACCTGCTGTGGAGAAGAGGACAGCATGGAGAGGTATTCTACAGGTGTGTAAGAGACCTGCTGTGGAGAAGAGGACAGCATGGAGAGGTATTCTACAGGTGTGTAAGAGACCACTATGGAGAAGAGAAGATATAGTGAGACGAGGGCAGCAGGGAGAGGTATTCTACAGGTGTGTAAGAGACCTGCTGTGGAGAAGAGGACAGCATGGAGAGGTATTCTACAGGTGTGTAAGAGACCTGCTGTGGAGAAGAGGACAGCATGGAGAGGTATTCTACAGGTGTGTAAGAGACCTGCTGTGGAGAAGAAAACAACAGAGAGAGTTGCTCTATAAGTGTGTAAGAGACCTGCTGTGGAGAAGAAAACAACAGAGATAATTGTTCTATAAGTGTGTAAGAGACCTGCTGTGGAGAAGAAAACAACAGAGAGAGTTGCTCTATGTGTGTGTAAGATACCTGCTGTGGAGAAGATAAGTGCCCTTGAAGTGTAAGGAGGTGTCCTACAGAGCGTACTTTGTACACATAGTAACGTATACAGCGGAAACTTGGACTTTGGATAAAAGATAAACGAGGAAAGTGGAGGTTATGGGAATGAGGTTTATAAGGATCATGTTAGCTCTCACCAAAAGAGATAGGATTAGGAATGAAGATTTAAGGTCAAAAGTTGGGGTACATGAGATAGTTAGGAAGCAAGGATGAGATGATATGGACATGTAATGAAGATGTAAGGGGAGAGGATTCCAAGAAGATTAATGGATATGAAGAATGCAGAGAAGAGACCGCAAAGGAAACTAAGGAAGAGATGGTAGGAACAAATAGCAGCAAGTGTGAAAGTTAGAGGAGAGTGGAAGAGAAAGCAGGAGGAAGAATGGTGGAAGGACAGCGATTCCTAAACCAAATCAAGAGCGTAAAATGTATTTATTAAATAATTGTTTGGGACTAAAATATATTTATTTAACATTATGTTTAGTTTGAAATTAATCATTTTAAAATTGAAACTCAAGGATTGACTTAGGCAGTCACTTTTCTCTTTTCAATAAAGTATGAAGTTATTAGTCATGAGATATTATTTATGCTTTTGTAGTTTTTAACACGTATCTACCGACATGCAGGTGAGATTTTTCTGATAAAAAAAATCATTTTTAGGTTCACATTAGCGACCGTAGACACTTCTTATTGAAACAAATCTAAAAGCTTTTCTTTTCCTATTTTGTATGAATAGGTTACACAACAAACAGTAAAGGTCTATCATTACCTGATACACAACTACAGAAAAGGATAAAAAATAATAATATGAAGAATTAATTTTCTTAATAGCAAGATTTTCCAATATATATTGGTATGTTTAGATTTCCTACTAAACATAAGAAACACCTAACTAATTAGTAAGGAAAACGCACTTTTATAAATAATAATATAAGTTTAACTCCTTTAAATTATGTAAAAGTACAAGGATAAGGTAAATCTTGACGGTCTTGAGGTAAAGTGATCGCCTCAGGACCCGATGTTCGTGGGTTCAAACCCGGCTGGGGTTGACGAATTTTTCTTGAGCGATAAAAATCCGTAGCACAACTTCCTTCAGAGAGGATGTAATGCCCTTGGTCCCATGTTGATCGTGGTGTGTAAAATAATCCTGGAATGTATGTGAAAATATCTTTGATGACAAAAATGGTAGGTCCTTTCACTCTCTCTCATAGAAATTCAGTGTGGAAACCGACGGGTATCAACCATACTTTCTGAACTATCCTTGTATATTTGATTTCTACCAGATGGGGTAGGCAGCACTAACTAGCCAAAAGGTTGAATATTTACTCAGCTACGGTTGGATAAAAATCACATCGAACCAGCCTCAGGGTTGTTGAAGAAAAAAGAAGAAAAAGATAGCAAGCATTTTGAATGTATAACAGTTACGAAGTTTGATTGACTAGCGAATGGCACCAAAATGGGGTAAGACCCAATGTACAAATGTGGCATAAAAATATTATTTTTTATTTTATTGCACATATTGATTAATTTTATCATCTGGTACTCAGCGGATCGATTAAGAAAGGGCGTTGCCATCCATCCATTCAATGGATATCCAATGTTATCAAATGGTATCTAGTTTTAATGCTACCATTTGATAACATTGTTTTAAATTATTTTAAATTGCTTGGTTCTATTTAAACTATCTATATTCAATTTATCAAGACTTTGGAGCACTAGCTTAACCTCTTTCCTCCTAGAAAAAAAAGTGTATAGCCATCTTTCACCGTTGCATAACTCTACCATTTTACCACTAGCCCTTTAGTCTTTTTACATTCTTAGTAGCAGTTTACTCAATATAACAATGTTATCATATTTAACACTACTTGAATATATATTGCATACCCTTTGAAGGGCGTTATATTCAGGTGTAATTAGTGTATAATGGCCATCTTAATTCATCTTTCCTTGAAAACCGACAAAACAAATCCGTTCTTTGCGCTACCTCATCAACCTGTAATGATACTGTTTTGGACCCCTCTCATATATTTAAAAAGTAATGGATGAAGTGCATTTTTCTCTAAGGTATTGTATGTAAAATATCCTTTTAATACTTCATCCATGGAGAATCACGCACTTTTAAAATTTAATGTCAATAGATTACACCATAAGACTTATTTATTTTTTCAAAATCATCTCCGTAGTAATACCAAAAAAGCAAGTGACGCTAGCTACCTCTCTCTACCCAATAGCAAGGTAGCCTTCACAACATCTGTCGCCAGGACTCTTTCTATTAGTTTCTTTTGACACTGGTCACAAGGGGTTCAAGTGGCAAGGGGTAGGTCATATATAAGCCGCTTGTGCGTATGAATATATAGCAGTAGCAGTAATACAAAATATTAACAATGCCGGTAGCATAAGTCTAGAGAGCGTGTACTATCTATAAGGTACACAGAATTTGTTAAAGAATGAAATTTGTTAATCTCATATCTTCAGTGCCGAAGATGAAATCATTTTAATAAATC
>CABFOV010010182.1:0-16993 GCA_902141375.1 Timema poppense
AGACGTGTATTAATCACAACTTGTGAATGTGGGGAATGCCAGGCCTCCACCGTGGTTCGGATTCCATGTTAAACTGTAGGTCATCCATTTCATCTCACAATCACCCTACCATTACTCATTAGCGTAAGTTCGTATAACATGAACGGGTACTAAGACGCGGTGCTAATAATAATACTAATAATAATAATGATTATACATATATTTTTTAAAAGGACTATCTAAGATAGAGTTTTTTCATTTTCCTTCTGAACTCCACATCACCGACAAATTAAACTATATCAGTTAGACGTTTAGACCACGTGCCCACCGGTATGGCTTACATAATTGTAACTTTACTTGAATTGTATGGTTATGCAATAGATATCCATTATTCAGTAGATGTCACTAGATATTAAATCGAATAAGTCCTTTGATATGTCAACATAATAAAACCTAGAGGATAAAAATAAACCTATATATAATCTATCAACCAATATTTACAACAGAAAGTTATCCAAGGTAATTTAAACACAGCAATAGAATCCTGGCTGGTTTTTTACTAAATGGTTATCCACTCTTCTTCCATGCAAATGTTGGGACACTTCCACTAAATTCGACCTTATACATCCCTACCTCTTAAGTGGAAATATGTGTATAGTCCATAAGTCCTAATATGAAGTTTGTGTAGGTTCACTACGTAAACCCCGAAAGGTATCAAGCTTAACTTACATTGTTCCATCATGGTGTAGCTTATACGTTAGAACCATAGTATTGTAAGTCAAGGTAAGCCTGCAACCTTTCAGGGTACACGAGATGTACAAATAATACCTGTTCATAAGAAATAGATTGTGATGAGCCATTTCTGTGACAGAGAGCAGTGTAATATATTATCTAGATTCAGAGGTCATAATTATATATGCGTAAAACACGAACAAGTTGTGAGGTGCGATGAAAAAAACCACACGAAATAACGAGTGTTTCAGTTTTAAAGGGGATTTGGTTGACCTCTGAATCTAGATTATGTATTACACTTCTCTCTGTTACAGAAATGGCTCATTAAAAGCTGGTCCTTATGAACAGGTATTATTTGTACTTTCCGTTTACCCTGAAAGATTGCAGCCTTACTTTGGTATATACATATATACTAGGCTAGTCGTTATTGCACTTCAAATTACCGGGAGGGGATAGCTTGTGAAAAAATAAGTAGGATATATAAGTAGTGTAAGGGCATCTATGTTCAACCGGCCAGAAGTGCGAATATGGAAGGGGGTAACTATGTTAGAGGTATTTAAAAGTGCCCTACGGAAATTGGGTGACGTATGGCAGGGACGTCACAATATAGCTACGTTTATTAATTGAATAAAATTATCTTTGAAAGAATTACTATATTCTGTGACGTCAAAAGCGTATGACATTTGAGGCGAGGGTGGTAACTATGTTAGAGGTATTTAAAAGTATCTTACGTAGAATAGGTGACGTATGACAGTGACATCATCAGAGAATCACGTTTATTAATTGAAAATATGAGATTTGAATTAATTATAATATTCTGTGACGTAAAGAGAGTATCTATGTTATAGCTATTTAAAAATGTATTACGTCGAGTAGGTGACGTATAACAGTGACGTCACAAGAGTATGATGTTTATTAATTTAATAAATAAGGTTTGAATTAATTATAATAATATGTGACATCAAAAGAGTATAACGTTTGAGGGGAGAGGTAACTATGTTATAGAAATTTTAAAATGTCTTACGTAGAGTAGGTGACGTATGACAGTGACGTCTACTAATTGAATAAATCAGGTTTAAATGAGTTATTATATTCGTCCTGGATTTATGTGGGTACATTTTGACGAAAACATTGTATGGTATTTTGTTTGGCATAAATCTGTGACGTAATAAGGGTATTACGTGAATAAATCAAATTTGAATGAATATTATTATATTAATTTTAAGCCACGCACAAAACACCTTATCCTCAATACTGTGGTTGTCATGTTTATTAATGACGTCATATTTAGATAGAGACTAAAGTTGTAAAGTTTATATTTTTTAAATATAAAATATATGATTTTTACTACAAATACATAATTTAAACAGTAAAAAAATATTATGAGAAATGTAAAATTTGCTCTCAGGTGAGCATAAGTATATTGGTAACCTACAATAGACCGGTAAGACGAGACGTTGAACATCTGTTATTTAGGTTTTAAGTTGTTGTTTTAGGCCAGCGTCCTAACCACACGGAAGTCTTAGTTTAAAACTTGTTTTTCAAATAAACCCATATTGGCAGTACAAGGCAAGGAGCTTTTAGAGAACAATTGAGTTAATAATGAGAGGAAAAGCAGTTGGTCAGCACACTAGTGGTTTATCAGAATTTAAAATAATTTATAAAATAACATTACGTTGTGTATTTAATCATTGAATCTACAGATTATGAGTGGTAAGTTAAATTTTCTTTTATTTACTCAATTTAATAATGATTATACTCTTATTTGATAAATAAGACATGTTTTAAATACAATAATTAATAAAATATGAATTCTAGAAAGTCCACTTTCGACTATAATCAGTGTGTTTGTTTAATAGAGTTGATCTTTGTATATAAAATTAAAATAATTTAAAATTTAGATGTAATTGAAATAAATGTATCGACCAATTTGACAACAAGTGATTCTAGTTTTAAACAATGGGTATAGTTGTGAAAAAAAACTCTAATAGTCTTAATTTTCAAACATATGATTATCTATGAAAACTTTATTTGAGAATACATTCTTTAGAAAATTAATAATTACACAGATGTTAGACAGAAAGTTAAACCTCCACATTATTATCAAACTAGATATTAGGTGACAAAGGTGACTTTCCCATATGTCAAATAAATTGTAACTTTCACTAAACTTTTTTCATTTAAAATTTTGAACCAGCATTGTTTTATCTACCAGGGGGAATATCAAATTGACATGTATTGAATTAAAATGTTTTTAAATATTAGCTTTTATTCTATCTTTGAAAATATTAAAAAGAGTCTTACTATAATTTTATATTCAACTCCACTGGATTAGTAAAAAAACAAGATTTTAATTAATTTTCCAAAATGTCATGTCTAATTTCAACTTTTACCCTCTTTATAAATAAATCATAAAAATAATCCAAACACATTAGATTAGAATCAGTTAATAGAAAAAATAATTCAACATACATGATATGGAATTTCAGATGATTAAATTTTTTATTGTCTAATTTCATAGATATGTTATACTGATTACATAAAACAATTATGAATGATATAAAACGATAAAACTTTTGTTAGTCACATTAGTATAGTTAGAGACTAAATAATATTTAACATTTAGGACTTAGGTTTGTTTTTTAATATAAAATTGACATATCTGAACTTTACATATTCAATATTAATATAATATTACCATAGATTGAACTTTATTATTTTTAATTATCAATTGTGTAATTAACTCCAATGGATTAGTAAAATTCAATCAGACTAAATTTCTACCATCCTAAGTTTGATAGATTTATCTCCCCCTACACCTTCATACATTTATGTAAATTTTGAAGGTAATTTATTGACAAGATCAATATTTTCTTTACCGCATGAGTGTGAAAACCCTTTTGGTAGAAATAAACCTATGGGACTATCGTTTAAAAAAGACTTTACGTAAATTACTCTTCCAAATTAATTGTCCCACTCCTCGAAAGATATAATATTTATTTTGGTGTGTTCGGCTAAATTTATAAGTGAAATATATTGAGTCTCGCTCTTTGCAGCATTGAATTCCTTCATAAACGTCTCCATACCACTAAATAAAAAAATAAAAAAGTAGATTCAAAATATATTTATTATCGAATTACAAAGATGTATAATAAATTATAAATTACAAAGATGTAAAAACAATTTTAAAAATGATAAATTTGATTTTCTCGTACGGAAGTGAGTTGTGTTGATGGCTGCTCTGTCTCAAGTGGGGGCATATCTATGCTCGGATCATCGTTAAGAATGTTAGCCCACCTAGCTTACAGGTTGGTTGTTTCCGCGTCTCTGGGTGACTTGTCGAAGAAATAAGAAGCGACGGCTTGGTTAAAGTCTAGTACCGGCTATTGCCAGTTGCGTAACCACTCTTGATGAGTCCAATACCATTCAAAAATAATTTTACAACACCTTACGTCTCCAGTCACGCCACAAGCGTAAAATTTTTTAATGTGACCAAAACATACAGAAAAACAATAATGGATCGTGCGTTGGATGGTGGACTCTTGTAGAACTTCTAATACACAGGTGTAATTATTTTTTAAAATCAGTTGTACCTAGCTCAACGCATCTATCTTCATCCTCGAATTCGTCTAAAATTGTGATATCTCCTATTAGTGATCTAAAATGTTCTTTCTCGCATATACAAACACCACGCCACCGTATCTTGCTAACTTTATTGAAATAAGAGTGGTCCGTAACACTAGTACTAGATTGACGTTCAATATGGTGACGCTTGAACTCTTGAAGATATATTTTAAAACACACGTCTTCGACTGACTCCATTTTAGAGATGTTTATGCGTTTTTATATAGCATTATTTAAACATGTTGACAACATTTTAAAATTTCGAACAAGTCTGGACAAGGTGATTTCTAAGAAAATAAGCTCAAGGTGAACAACGTCTAATTAAAAAAAAATCTCGAGGTGTTGGTCAAGGTCTGTAAGCAACAATACCAGCACCATCTTAAGTTGACACCACTAGATACATAAAGTAATAAAAACTCACTCACATAGTTGAAAACAAGCGTCCACCAACGAGTCAACGATTAAAAAGGGGGAATTTATTTCTAACGGTGTATAATTTCTCTGTCATAATGTAGAGTGAAAAGAAGCTGTCACATAGCAAGAATTGAGCTCTTGTCTTTTGGCAACAGTAAGTACAATTTTATTATTATTTCTCTTGCTGTCTTTATTTTAAAAAGGGTTCAATTTAATATTCATTCTAATATCTAATATTCTCTCTCCTTTTTTTAGGGTCTAAGGAATCAACATTAAATACATTTACAACTGATGAATATATCTAAAATGCTAGACCCTCTTCATCAAACACGATATTACGACATTACCAGACGACAACGAAAAAACATTTTTGACTACGCCAGCCCTACAAACACTGACGACGACAACAACGACTCAATTACCATAATAAGAGAAACAGGACGTACGTATAGTCGGTTCAACACGTTAGGCAGAGATATTTTAGTTTGATTCAAACATTTGATTGCGAACGTTATTCTGGTGTATTACCTAATGACATGTTTCTCTAGTCTATTGACATATTTACTTAGAGGTACGACACCTTACGATGTAATAGGACTGACGATCACGAATATGGAGAATAATCTGGACAAACTAGTTGAGGCTTCATAACGTAGATATGACCAAATTGATGTGAATACTATTATGAATACATTGAAAAAAGTTATTCAGAGTAAAGCCAAATTTGGTATATCCGATGTATTGATGATTAGAGTGAATCATATGAAAATGATGATGGACAACGGCAGATCATTAAAATGAATGTGTATTTCAAACGAATGTCTGAGTTGCCATAAAAGGAGCATAGTCGTTGTTAAGTCATTGACGAATTGTTTGGCGCACGCTATTTTATAGAGATAGCCAAATTCACTAGTGATATTAATTATAAATCAAATATTAAGGGGTATAAAATTAACAATGCAGTAGATGATATTCTCGCAAAAACGTGCGTAGATTTATCCGGGGGGAGGGGTGCGAACAGCTCGATAAATTTCAACCTAATTTTGGTGACCAATATAAATTACACGTGTGCAATACCCTTTCACTGGTCAATGGGGTGTGGTTGCGAGGGGGTTTCATCTTTTACTAGGTACAATAAACTATTTTACGATTACGTCAGGCGTCACTTTAACGTAATAAATAATATGGCAGCTGCTTTTATGGTTCGATACTTTTGCGACGGATGTAATAACCAGCTTTAAAAGAGGTGGAATACATTCATTTAAAGGTAAATGTTATATGTTATATTTGTATGTTTAATCCACCATGTTTGTTCTTGAACGAAATTATATAATGTAGCGACTCTAACAGAAATTTCAAATCTTCCACCTCTTTCGCTAATCATAAATCTAATAAAATTGAGGGTAAATATCGATTTGTAATATAAAATCAGTGTATATTACCTGTGATAAAATGAAGGGAGATAGACACGAATGTTTTAAATCCTATTACGGGACGTTCAAATAGAATAAAGAAAACCTTCATCGTTGTTACATGCAGACGATGAGTCAAAAAGAACTCGACAATAAATATCTAATGGTATTTGATGATTTTGAGGCCAAGCAATATAGCGCTATAACCAACGACTGTTTTATGCACGAGCCGAATTTTCTTTTCGTGCAATATTGTTTAAAATGCATATTTAACGAAAATATGGACAAGGATTGCGAACAATGCAGGTAAATATCTCATTCCTTTTGGGAGATCCTGAGAAGCCTGGTTATCGAATACCTGAGACAACCAGGGCCGTTTTCCAATAAGATTGTTTGTCTAGCGCACAAATCATGGGGCTTTGATGCGATATTAGTCCTAAAATAGCTTTCTGTCACTAAACTGCACGATTAAAATCATCGCGGACGGAACTAAAATACTATGCATGACTATGTATCATATACAATTTAAAGACAGCCTAAGTTTCCTACCTATGCCACTGAGACAGATCCCGAAAGAGTGTGGACTAAACTATAAAACAGGACGTTACCCCTATATGTTTATTACCGAAGAAAATTTAAATTATATCGATGATATGCCTGCTCCCGAAATGTTTGGCGCGGATTATATGAAACCAGATGAGCCAAATGACTTTAAGGTATGGCACGCTGAAAAGGTAGATCAGGACTATATATTAGATAATTAGTCAGAATTAGAGACTTATTGTGTAGACGACGTAAATGTATTACGCAAGAGTTACCGTACATGTAATCATCTATTTATGTTCTATGGATGTGTTTAGGGAATCGATCACTATCTCTTCGGCGTGCATCGTTTATGTAGAAAATTTTATTTAGCTTCCGATACGATGGCCATCCTGCCCAAAGAAGGATACAGGTGCGGTGACAGACAGTTTGTGAAAGCCAAAAAATTGTTAATATATCTTCAGAAAACCCGTCCCAATTTTAACTTATAACATCCGTTAAACAGACTTAATATAGAAATCCTGGGCAGAAGGGTAGATGGTTATTGTGAGATGACAAGGGAGATTTTTAATTTTGACGGTTGTGTCTTCCACGAGTGTACATGTATTTAAAACCGTGAAGCCACTATACCAGGGACGAAAAAGACGCTCGTCGAACTATACGAGTGCACTCTGTTGGGAGATCGAGCATTTAGAGCCGTAGGATACATTGCAACAACTATGAAAGAGTGTGACTTTGACAAAATATTGACTGAAGACACGGAATTAGACATTGAATTAAGCAATCCTCCCATGATTCAAACTGCTCCCCTCAATCCACGTGATGCACTGTACGGTGGACGTTGTGAATCTATGACGCTACACTCTAAAACTAACGCCAAGAAGAAAATAGGATATTTATATGTATGTTGTTTGTACCCGGGAGTGTGCAAATATTGTAAATTTCCTGCAGGTCATCCTATTAATATTTTTGTAAGCGACGACTGTCCCGATGACGTTGTAGACCAAGAAGATCTCATTAAATGTACTGTTTTGCCTCCTATAAAATGGTACCACCCCGTACTACCCTACAAGACTCAATCAAAGCTAATGTTTTGTTTAAGCTCCTCTTGTGCAAACGAGAGGAACCAAGGTGATTACACACACAATTACTCTTACAGATCTATTACAGGCACATGGATAGTAAACGAGGTTATACTAGCCCTATAAATGGGCTACAAGGTGGTAAGAGTTTGCGAATTTTGGGAATATAAAATTACACAGTTCGACCCTCAAACCAAATGATTGTTTGTCGAATATATAAACGAGTTCCCCAAGATCAAACAGGAGGCGTCGGGATACCCCGGATGGGTAAAAACAGACGTGGATAAAGACAATTACGTTAATTACTATTACAAATCTGAGTGCTGGATAAAAATAAAGTCGTTAAGAATAAGGAAAAACGCACAATTGCTAAATTATGTTTGAACTCATTCTGCGGGCGAATCGCACTGAACGAGAACAAGACGCAGACCACCATAGTAAACAACCCAAAAGGGTTTTTCGACCTACTCACCATCCCCGGCACAGAGGTTCGCAACATTATCTTTACCAATGAGAAGGTTACTTGTGTCTCTTGAACGTACCACGTGGAAGCCGCCCTCTCCCTTGACACAATCAATGTGCCTAGAGCCGCGTGCGTAACCCCCCGTGCTTGTATGAAATTATATTCTTATCTTAGTCACTTGGGTGGTTCTTGTATTTAGTGCGACACGGACTCTATAATCAGCGTGATAAGACCAACAGACACGTAAACGATACCAACAGGCGACATGTTGGGTGATATGACGAACGAACTGACCGCTTACTCTGAGACCACATACATTACAGAGTTTGTTTGTCGTGGGCCGAAAAATTATTAGTACATTGTGTTTGTTCCCGAGACGAACGAATACAGGTCTACCACCAAGGTCAGGGGTATAACGCTAAAGTATGAGCACACAAATATCAAGACATGAACCTCGGACACGGGACCTACCCTCAAAAACTTAAGAGAAAAAGAGGCCCCATCGTCGTCTCCGAGATGGAGAGAAAAAACTATAATATCGTATTCACTAAGTGTAGGAAATTAAATAACAACATATCCGTACCCTACGGCTATAGTTGATCACATTATTTTTCTCTGATTTCTTTGATTGACTATCAAATACGACAAGAGGGGAGGGAGGATTTGGATCGAGCTACACCACTATAAAAGCCCGAATCATCGGTCGTTGTAATTTAATATGATGGATAAAATTAACGCTTCCATCCTCACATACTCTTTGAAGCAGGTTTTGTGTCTGATGTCTGCCAAAGAGTTAAATAATTTGCCTATTGCATTTATTAATGCATACGCCTGTAGATGTGTCAACAGTGCTTGAGATTTACTCTCTCCCTCTGTACAGGATGAATTTAAAGATTATAAATATTGTTTGGAACATTATAATAAGGTGATAACACAAATTGATGAACCCTGTATATTAGGAATAAATGTCGACAATGCCTAACATCATCTTAGACGAACAAAATAATTAGGTATTGTATCTATGTACATGATTTTTTTTTACAGTTTGGATAATGTTCGGCCACGGTGGATACTGACTGTTATTTGTTTTTATTTGCAATTTGGTATTTCTTCCACAATTCTGTCCAGGTATGTCTAATGTCATCGTAGACTTTCAGGGGTTTAAAGATGAGAACAATACGTTCATAGTTAAAGCATGTAGCGTTTTAGCTATGGGCGGAAGTGTGGTACATCACTGGAAATTTAAGCCCCCTTATTCGTTTACAAAATTACTGCGTCATTTTCAAAAAATATGTTATTGGCTTAGACTTAATCATAATGGCCTACATTGTGAGTACGGTGATATGACCACCAATCAATTGAATTCATTTTTAAAAATTGCTACATTCGATGCTTCTATAGTTTATGTTAAGGCTGAAGAGAAGAAAAAATGTATCGTTGAAAGGCCCAATAAAAAAACTTGTAATTGATATGTTAGACTTGGGCTGTTCCTCTTTGAAAAATCTGAGCCATCATAAATACGATAAATATTTCGGACTTAAATCTATAGAGTCAAATTCAATATGTACTGTTTCAAATGTAAGCTTTCTCGTGGAATGGTTCGTCGAAGCTACTATAAATTTGCAAGTGTAATTTTTATTTTTTAGTTTTAAAGAGGCACTAGACGAGTACACATTGATGTCTGTGTTTGTACACCCTTTCACACTCATATTGGTAGGACTGTCCAATTGCGGAGAAATTACTTTTGTATAGAATTTTTTTAAATTTAAAATAGGGGTGCAGTGTAGATAAATTGGATAGAATTTTATAGTGTTTCAGCGAGAAAAATTCTATCTCGTTGCGATTATCTAGTCATGTCACACTCTACAAAGGTGTACCGGACAATTTTGATTTTAAAATCAAGAGTTGACCTCAATTCGTCGTGTTGGACGATTTAATGAACGAAGTCTAATCGAACGAAGTGAATGCACTTTTTACCAAAGGTAGTACGACCCGGAGGTTATAACAACACTTGGCCAATGTGCACTAAACACTTTAAACAATAATATTATATTAGTAAAAGAGATAGTATAAATTAATAAAGTATAAACATTGTATGTGAAAATTGACTATTAAGAATGTTTCGTTAAAGAGAAAAAAAAATATCACTGTTCAATTGGGGGGATTCCTTAGCACTATACTACCAGCTATCCTTTCCACTCTTGTCGGAGCCTTAGTTAAATAATGTCACAACTTAAACAGATGAGTCTCGTTCCAAACGAACTATTTAATGATAAACTAGATGACAAGTTTTCCAATTTAGTAAAAAAGAGAAATATTCTTATTATGAAATATAAAAAAATATTTAATTACAAATATTGGTTAATTTTAGGACAAGATCGACATTTAACAAACAAGGAGAGAGCCATATGACCTATAAAGATACCCATTTTGGGTCTCCAAGTATTAAGACGTAGACCGGATGACTATCGCACGAGCTAGCCAAACAAGACGAAAAGTAAAAAAAAGCGACCTTCAGTTAGAAGGAAGCCGGTTTCACTTCGATTCCTTTCAGACGAATTCACGTATGAGAGCCTTCCTATTGGAGAACTTACCAGAGAGGGCGGATGAGGTATGGGTGGAAGAGGAATAACATTTTATGCCTAGATCAGAATCTGATGAAATCGAAAAATGTTTCTCCGGCCTATTCGGCACCATAGCTGGGAAATATTTATTTCCGTACGTACACAGGAGACTGTCTACAGACCCTGTGTTTGGAATTAGAAAAGAGGGGGGAAATTAAAAAAAATTGGTATGTCAAGTTTTACCTTAGAGAATAAAGATATCTACCTGAGTAACACACACTATGAGGGTACACAAGGACTCTGGGCGTTGTTGACAAAAAGAAACGTAAATAAAGATATAATTACAGATAGTGATTTAAAAAATATAATGACATACTAATTTCTACGAGCGCCCATCGTCAAAACTTTGACCCTGACGTAAATATAACGTCAAGTAGAGGTTTTAAATATAAAACAATCATTTTGAAACTGTTTCCAGCCAGACTTCGTTGGAACACGCTAAGATGACCACCTAGTTAGAAAAATCTTATTACAATCTCCTTCAGACGTCGGCGTTTTCATCCACCGCAAATCTTCAAAAGGCTAGTCGAGTAGATAAAATAAATGTATACGAATCGTTAACTGGACAGGACTCGTCACCGTAGTTTAAGAAAATGTTTTCCACGTAAAACGTACAGAGTAGCCAATATCGACGATGTATGGAAGATAGATTTAGTAGATATGAGCGCTTTAAACAAAGGACAACAAAGGGTTCAATTATCTTCCAAACATTATTGATGTATTTTCAAAGTACGCGTGGTCAATACCTGTTAAAACAAAATCTGGTGCAGACATCACTTTGGCCATTAAACGGGGTTATAAAAGAAGAAGAAACCCACTTTCAATTCAGTCGGACAAGGATAGGAAATTTTTAAATTCTAAATTTCGAATTTTGTTGAAACAAGTGGGCATTCATTTTCACCATTTACATAATCTATATATAAAGGGGGCCGTCATGGAAAATTTCAATCGCACGCTGAAAACTAAAATGTGAAAATATTTTACCGTATTCAACACTCACAACTACATCGATGTGATAGACAATCTAGTTAAAAATTGTAACACTAGTGATATTCGAACATAGGAAAGGCTCCAGCGTCAGTCAAGCCTATTCACGTCCTTAAAATAATATTACGACTCCGAAAACAGCGGTCTAAAATTACAACTGGTAAAATTTTGTTCAAGGGTGGTGATTAGGTGCACATAAGTAAAGAGAAAATTATTTTTTACAAAGGATACGAAGCTAACTTCACCTGATAAATATTTAGCGTAATTAAAGTAGTTCCTAGACTTAACCAACCAGTCTATTCGTTACAGGATCTCCATGGGCGTCACATCAAGGGACATTTTTATAACTACGAACTAGTTCACGTTCATCGTCCGACAATTTTTTAAATAGAGAAAATAGTATAGAGTAAGAAGATTAAGGGCAGTCAATATCTTCTAGTCAAGTGGATAGGATACGACAGTTCTTTTAAAAGTTGGGTAACTTCGTCGGGCATTAAACAAGTATGAGTCAGTTTTATGTAGTACTCCCTTCGGATTCAATCTCCGATTATTATGACAAATAATACACTCTCTTACTATACAACGAAATTGGCACAGTCCATACGGCTAGACTACGACTACTGGGAGGTGGGACTAGCCGAGTTATACTATCACGTAGGTTTTGAGAGTCTCGAAGATAAAGTTTAATCCAAGGACAAATAATTGACGGCAAACGTCGTAGTGACCCAAGTGGGACATGTTTCGTTTCCTTTAAGGAGCTTTATAATAAAATTAAAGAGCTCGATAAGTGATAAATGCAATCTCGAGGTACTAATATCTATATTTCAATGGTATATGCTTCGTGATAAAACATTGTTAACAGAGATTAAAAAACCAAAGGATGCATGGAACTCCCACAAGTCACCCATAGCTACACCATTCAGAAAACTATTTCACTTTAGGTGGTGAAAAGAAAATTTAAAATATAATTTCCAGTTCGTCTCTATTTGGGCACTGGAGACTTAATTATGACCATTCGAAACAGACTACACAACATAGAGTTTCTTAATGCGGTTAATAAACATATGAGGTATTTATTGAGCGAGGAAAATAAGGGTGTCTTTTTACGGCCTAATCGTAAGCCACCCGGCTCAAGTGTAATCAAAACAGAGCCTGTATTTGTGTACACAGAAATTTTAGGAACACAATCGCTAGGTAACTCCTATGTGAGATAGATTAGAATCACACAATTCCCTTCCGACACTGCACATCACGTGTTCTTTCCTATATTATATTTTCCCGTCGAGAGATGTAATTTTGACTCTATAAATATAGGCTTATACATAAAGTTTGGCGATCGACTGAATTTTCAATCGGGTCTCGTGCCCACCGTAATGATTTTACATTCTAGAGAAAAAAACTTGATAAATAGATATGAGAAGTAGTAATTTAGCTTAGTCATAAAAATAGAGAGAGAGAGAAAACACCGGTTCCGTACCAGCTATAAAATGCAAAGGGGCCGAGGCCTCAGAACGTTCTTGAGCGGACTTTTTCGATTTGTCAGGCCGTTGTTTAAGATGGACGCAAAAGCGGTGGGAAAACAGGCGTTACAGAAATGTTTCCACATACTGGCCGATATAGCGACAAAGGAACCCAGCCAAAAAGTGGGTAATATAGTGAAAAAGCTCGTCACTCAGGTGGTCGAGGTACGTGGGTTAAAAAGGGTTAAAAAGCTTAAACGACTTCATTTTAAGGTGGACGCTAGAGCAAGAGGGAACAATGTAGCTAAAAAAAGGTATTTTAAACTAATTATGGGGTGTTCGAAAAAAGAACTCAACCGTTTCGACTAAAAATGCATTCGAATGGTAATTAAAAATAATAAAGTGGTCAAATACAAGCCTATCACTTCCGTGGACAACGACACTCAATTATAGTTCTTCTGTCCCGGAGATGGCGAGTACTTTCGCAACCTTTCTTCGATTAAATTATATATTCTTATTCAACTCGTAAAAGGGGACGGGACACCGGTTGTGGCCAACAATAAAATCGGATGCGTCAACAACTTGATACATTCTTTATTTGGTCAAATCACTATCTCTCTAAACGAAACACCTATTACAGCCTCGATAGACAACTATGCGTAGAGGTCTTATTTATAGACTTTAACTAATTATGGTTTAGACGCCTCCGAGACCCACCTGATGAACGGTATGTGATTTTTTTGATACCCCTGCCACTAGAGGTGAACTTGCTGCATCCACAGAGAACAAAGGCTTCGCCACGAGATTAGACTTTTTAAAACATCCTGTCAACTTGTTGGGACGTTCACACGCTGACATATTTAATATTTGACAATTGCTATTGAAAAAGGTCTCCATTCGCGTTAAATAGCTTCGCAACAAAAAGAGTTTTATATGCTTGCAGACGCTGACAATTTGAATACCATCGTCCGGTTGAAAATTTTAGACGCCACCCTCTTTGTCAAACACGCAGAAGTGTCGCCCAATATTTCACTCGCTATAGATAATACAATATTACTAAAGCTGGCCCAATACTACATAAATCGGGTGGACGTCAATTCTGTGACCGTACCCAAAGATCCAGGTCTGTGAGCCTAAACAATTTTTTCCAAAGGGCAACCCCTAAAATAATGTATTCACTATGGTGTCTAACGATGCGTTAATGGGCAGTTTGAACATGAATCCGTTTCAACTCATTCATACAAACAGGGATCGTTTCGTCCTATATGTAAACGGGATCCAAAAACATTAGCTGATTTTGATAAATTTTGACGTAAGCACGTCCACCCTCACCTAGGACAAGTAATTTTCGTGATTGGGCATACAGCACCAGAACAAAGGACAATTAATCACACGAGACATGTTCAAAAATTTTATTTTATGCTGGCGTTCGACTTGACTCCAGATAGTGCAGGACAGGACTCGCACACCAGCTTTCAGACAAAGTGGAACGTTAGATTTGAGTTACAATTGAAGACAGACCTTGATACGGCCATAACCTATTTGTTATACTTTGAGTACAAAGATACGGTGTTTATAGATTCTAATCGGGAAGTGAACATTAATTATTAACACCATGAATTCGCATCAGATAAACACACTACGGCAGCACATTTAATTATATAAAGAGACATTTCCTTCGGACAAATTTCAGCAAAATTTCACTCGCCCCACCTTATTTGTGGTCAAACTAGACCCTCACAATAAACCTGGATCCCACTGGGTGGTTCTATATTTTTCCAAATTTGGGGAGTATTTGGATACATATGCCAGACGACCGAACCTAGCGATAACTAGACTTATGAATAAACACTCGAGACTATGGATGTACAATAGAAAACGAATCAAAGCTATAGCGTCCGGTGTGTGCGGCCACTATTGCTGTCAGTTTTACGTTGCCAAGGTAGCTGGCTGGAGCCTAAGGAGATTCACAGATCTGTTCTCCGTTGCCGACTTGTGTAAGAACGACCGACTGCCCGTCACGTTGTTCAAACGCCACTTCAGTAGCTGTCCAAGCTTTACCACCAGAGGTGTCCAGACTTGTGTTCCAGCATTAGATATTAAAGGTATACTCTAATATTATTTCATCATTTGTAATCAATTATTTGACAGATGAACATCATCATGTTGGCCATATTTGATTTTTCATCTATCGTCAACCTAAAAAAGAAGTCGATGGTCATATAACTAGCGATAATTTTCATCAACGATGAACATTTCTCGTGCTCTATATTCAATAAAACTACCGGACTGTGCTACTCCAAATTTATTCCAATTCTAAAGCAAAATCTAAATAAAATCGTCGTACCTTACACATATAATAAACAAAAATCCAGTTTCTTGTCCCGTCTCACAGGTTGGGCATTCATTCCTCTACGCCAGGATTATAAATGCCTCTTTGTAGATTTTATCAACTCCAATTGTTGGGGGTATACCAGTTTTTGTCACGACATTATCCTGTGTGCGTTAAAAAATGCAAACTCCTTGGCACGATTCGTCAGATTTCACAGCATAGAGAAATTGTATAAAATTTGACCAATCAGTGAAGGCGATGGTGATAACGATACTAGCTTTAATTGTGACGACTGTTGACGATAGGTCATTAGTCCAGACGCATACAGCGATGGAGAAGGCGACGTGCAGCTGTAATATGGTGAAGGATATTCTCCCGTCCGTCACCAAAGATCAACCGGAGGATTCACAACCGTCGTTGGCGATCAAGACTTTCTAACTTAACGACAAACAGAACAAACGCGTAGCGGGGGGCCTCTTTCCTAACCACTACTTTTATGCTCACGTAATATTTTCGTCAATTTCCAAGCGTCTAATACTCACCGTTTCCCAATGGAACTTTTTCGTCAAATAAATGCCGTTTTGGTCCAATTGTGTGGAGAGCTGAGTAAATCTTGATTCGAACATAGACGACTTTAACATAGCTGTGAAAAAACTGTTTGGCGTGTGGAATTTGAGCCTGAGTGAGAAAAACATTTGGCTATACTTGTCTACGGACGAATTAAAACCTCTGTACGGTCTTGAAAAATATATCACACGTCCATGTAAAATATCTCAACCATCCTAATATATCGGTATTCATATACAATGTCCTGCCCTCAAAATTTTTTGTCGACCCCTCCGATCCCATCCCATATTTTGACTATTTATTGTTTTTAACGACCTTTGTATTTTTTGCATGGCAATAATAAATTGTGAAAAATGTTTATTTTTTTTAATAGTAATAATAAAATGTGAAAAAATGTGTATTTAAATTTCATTTCTCCTAATATTACCCTCCTATTTAAATGATATATTTGTAGTAAGAGTCATATTACTTTTAAAAAATATTATTATTAAGGTTTTAAGGCCCATCGACACATTGAGGTTATTAGGGCCTTGAAATATATTAAAATCTAGTATAATCACCATAGGGGGACACATGATAATTTACCTGCAGAATATACAGGAAAATACACAAAATAATAAATGATATAGATAATAGATAAAGAGATAAAATACCCACTTGAGACATTCCATAGGAGTGCTCAAATGGGCTCATAGTACAAATGAGTGATACACTTGCTAAAAAAAACCACAGGTGTATCACTCCGATAAGAAGACAAAACAAACATATTAAAAC
>CABFOV010010183.1:6836-16993 GCA_902141375.1 Timema poppense
TGAAAGATGGTGGGGTTTTTTTTTTTTTTTGCATCTTCTTCCATCGCACCTTAATTTGTTGTTTTAAAACAAACAGTCTGATTAAAATAAATAATTAATTGTTAAATCGATCATTTAATCTAGAGTAAGGAACATCAAAATCTTAATACAAGTTATGAGTCAATTCCATATTTGTATAAATATAATTATATAATTTCGTAATGTGAATAAATGGCTGCAAATTGTTTCGTTCTTTTATACATTTTTATGTATAGTTAATGCAAATTAATCTGACGTATTTATATAGAAAATACATTTTATATTAAATGGTTGAACAGGTAGATATTTTACTGACATCTTTAAGTTGATTTTACAACATTGTATGTTGAGAGACAAAATCTTTGACCTTTTTTTAAAAAAAAATATTGCTATTTACATCCCAAAAGTATAATGTAAAGTAGCCAGCTATATTCTAAAGTACTTTAATCAACAATATTTATTAAAAGAATAAAACAAAACATTATATCCCTTTACTAATTATATATAGGTATAGTGTGTATTTTTATATTGTTATTTTCGTTAATATAATATAACACTTCATTAGTAATCATTCGTTATATTTATAACATCAATCGCAATAAATATATACTCGTTATATCTAGGGGATTTCAAATTATTTACTTTTTAAATTCCAATCTCATAATTATATTAAAATATCATCAAAAGTCTCAAAATGATTTGAGGTTGGTTTTTTTTGTTGTGTTAATCCAAACTGAAACTCAACACTTTATTTCTGATCAAATACGTGGAGTCAACTTATATTACGATTCTTCAGTTATCTGTAGACCCTACCACTGGTTAATTTTACAAGTAGCCAAAATAATACTGTTCAACATTATCGTTAAAACTACGAATCATACATTTATTTTTGTTTTGTGCAAAAAAAAAAATCAACACTGAAAATTAGCCACAATTAAATTCTAATATAAATGTTATATCTTATTTAAAATAGGAAAACGTATAATTTATGATAAATTACTGATAATTGTTGGACTTAATATAAAGAAATTAATGAGTGTTTCAAAAATGTATCTTATCTAGGTTATTTTAGAGATATAAAACATTTATCAAATATATATATCAAAATATTCTTTATTCTTTTCGTTGCTTATTTTTTTTCTATTTAAATGAATATTTATAATGCAATATTTTAATCAATCTTGTGAAAACTGTCCATTTTCAATTATTTTTACACACACAAATTATTGTTATATTTCACTGTTGGGGTTTTTTTTTAATCACGATAACAAGTCAACAAGTGATTTTTTTTTTCCACGCCTCCGATATGACTATTAAATAGTACAAGCACACTTCATTAGTACCTCAACAAGATAGTCTCACTAACCAATTCCGACAAGCTTGTTAGTTCTGTAGTGGGCGCGCGGCAGGAAATTGTAATAAGGCGTCGAGTACAAAATTTGTACACTTCCTATTGTTATGTGCTTTTTTTATGCAAGTCAATGTGCGTGTTTATGGGAAATATAATAAGTTTGTTTATTATAATATTATACAAATTATTTAAAAAAAAAATCTTTTTGAAAGATAAGAGATTTGTTATTTAATGTAACCAATGCCAAAGCAAATTAATTAAATAACTCACACAAGTATTGAATATGTTTTATGATATATGTTATGATACAAAAAAATAAAATATTATTTGTTTCTTTTTTCTTGTTTATAAACACGTATTGGAAGATCTTTGTGTCAATATTCAGTATTTTAAGGTGTTTTTTTTAAGAGGGCCAGTAGAACTTAAGTTTTTAAAAAAAAGTCGTACATCCAACCACTAATATAAAACAAATTGTAAATGTTAAATAATATTGTTTCATTTCACCAGAAACATTAAAAAAAATATCTCTTGAAGTGGTACCATCAAGACAAACTTTTAATTCATGAATTTGGTAAGACTGAGTTTGAATTTTATATATATTTTACTACTATATAGTAAGTTGTGCATGAAAATTTTAAGTATTAAACTAACCATAACCAAAACTACTCGGATTTCTTTTCAGTAAATTGTGTGAATTTATTTATATAAACCTCATTAACACGAATATTGTATTAATTTCTTTTGAACAATTTACTTTGTAATTTTATTTACTTGTTTTAAACTAGTTAAACTAAAATTTATCAAATGCATACAATCCATTTTAAACCTTTTAGATATAATTCATTCATTTGATTTAATATTATATCAGGATATTTATTTTTATTTATCAAATACTTTGGAGAGAATATTCAACTTTGTTTTAAATTGCTATATAGCAAGAATTCTCTTGTATCCAAACTATTAGAATTTTGTTAGAGATAAATTTACTTCTGCCAACAAATATTTATTAATAACGGTAGATAAGCCATTTTAACCGATTTTGCCAACACTGAAAAATTGTGTTTGAATCACGTTAAAAGTGTATTTTCACCCCATTTTTTTAAGGCAAGGGACATAAAATACAATCATATCCCTAAATAGAATTTTCATTGCATGAAATTAATTTAATAGATGTAACTAAAAACTTTTAATGAGTGCTTCTGTTGAGGTAACTAAGAAAAAAAACTGAACTTACATTCCCACATCAGCATTTCAGGTCACACAAGGTCATCAATTGCCCTGTGGACCGAAAAAAACTTAAGACTGGACGCTATATAACATGTGCCAACAACGCTAACAATTACTTAGATCATTCAATATAAATACAGCATGGCCGGGAATGAATAGTATCGTGATGACACACAAGACAGTGACAGTGACAGTGACGAGGATGTGCGATGATCACGTATAACGTAACGTGGGCTTTCATGAAAATTAAATGTTGGCGAGGAAAATGTTCATCTTCATAAACATTTTCCAGAGTTCGAGCCCCGAACATACGACTTTGGAACTTATACGGCTCTCATTGCTGATGGCTAATCTGCACACGATATATATATAAAAAAAGCTTCCAATTCATGAACAAATGTCTGAACATACGTTCTATTCATACAGATCTCTTTCTCAATACACCGATTGACTTTTATTTGGTGATCACGGAATCTTGACGAGAAATAACCGGCTCCATTGTGTAATGGACCTGGCTACGATCCTAGGGGGTCCTTGGCTTCGATTCCCGGCTGGTACTTTGAGAATATATCCCGAAAGAGGAACTACCCCAACGGTCAACAAGATATATTTAATTCGGCCCTAAGATAATTTGTGTTCACACTGGTTTCATACCTTCATACTCACTATCAACATCACCTCATCTCGTCGGAGGAACATGGAAAGATCCCGAGGAAAGGATGTAGGTTAGTACATTAGTACGTCACCTGGACAACGGTACGTTAGTACTGGCTGATCTTTCTCTAAACTGGGCTACGAATGATACAGCCCAGACACGCAGAATTAAAATTATTTATCATCTAGAATGATCATTGTCTGAAAAATGAAAATTTTTCTTCCGGAACTATGTTTCCGTTGACAAAGAACGGATCCAATTCGTTTTAAATTTTCTTACTAACAACTATATTGTTTGCTTTTTGTTGTGGATTTTTATTGAATTATTCTTCAAAAAAGTTCAGACACAACGTTTCAAACTGGGTCCTCTTTCTGAATATTCCATCCCGCGTGACCTAAGATAATGATTCGCAACAAAGACCTTCTCACGAATAGTTAAAACCGTTCTGTATCACTCGCCAATAAAACCGTTCACTTCCAGCACCAAGGTCACACTACAGCCTCGTCATATCGTCTTCCCGCCTATTACTACGACGCACAGTCTTGCCAACTTTCGGTATATTTTATTCCCGGCCATATTGTACACTATCATATTCCATAAAGAAAAGACAATACTTCTTGTATGACTGCCATCTCTCTTTTTTTTTTAATCGATTAATATTTATAGATAAATTGGTTGGTCAACCGAACAAGTTTGCTAGGTATGTAATTAATCAATAAAATAATGGATTATATTACTAAATATTTATAAAAAAAATGGACAACACTGTTTATTTGCAATGATATCGCAAATGTTTCCTATGTCATTATCCTAGAAAATAAATCAAGGGGGGACAGGATATTATGATTTATAAGTATCTCTGCTGAGTTTACTAAAACTGACATGAACATCACGGAGAGATCATGCTCATTTATATATTTTAATTTTTTTTTAAAAACAAATGCAGTAATAAATAAAAGATAGACATGTTTATTTGTATGTATGAATATGTAAATAGAAGATTAAATAAAACTATAATGTTGCTATACAGATTACTACATGTTTGATCGTTAAAATAAACCAATAGGATCCAATAATGTCCCGTTCAATAGTTTTTAAAATCTTATTTTCAGCTTCTTATTTTTTTTTAAATAAACATATCCATTCGGTCAATATTAATTATTTTTAGGTGAGTCAATTATTTTAACAAAAACATTTATGTACACTAAATTTGATGATACACTATTATTTTTTAACTTTGATATCAAATTTAAATGCATTCAATTATAAAACATTATTTCGGTGAAATAAACTTATTTTATGTGATGTTTATGTTATTCATAAACAACTTGTCTTAGTTACTTGTTAAGTATTTATTTAAATATTCATAATTTAAACAATTAAAATATATATATATTTACTACATTTTACATATATAGCTAAGAATGAAATTAGAACTTTCTGAAATACGTTTTTCAGAGACCGTTTTGATTTTTGATTAATGTTTGAATTAGATTTCCAAAAATCCCCCACCCCCAATCCCTCCTTGTACCAATATTATTTTTACCCCTCAAATGTACAACAGGGTAAGCGTGGTAGACATATATAATAGAAATTTGTTCATTATCCTAGAATGTGGTGGTAATTTTTCATAAGTAGTGAAACAATAAATATATATGCAAATAACACAAGAGTTAATTCAGGGTATTTTGTGAAAGTTGTAATACTATTTTGAAAAAATGATATTGAACACTTATCAAATAAATAGTATTAAAAACCAGTTTTTACTAATCTGTATGTAAAAGTGTACAAAAATAAAGAAAAAAAAAAAAAATCCTCTAATTCCTAGTTTTGAGGGGCAACAGTTTGGTGGTTGTCAAAGGTAATGAAAATGTTAACCATGTTTTAGAGGAAAGTGTGATACGTTGATGTTTTGAAAACAGCGTTTAGAGCAAGCTTAGGACATAAAATATTTCTCATCCCCCATCATTCAGATTTTCAAAAATAACTGTTCTATCGTTGTTCACTGTCTTTGTATAAAGACTATACTTGGTGTTTTAAGGCTTTCAAATTTTAATTTCCCTATAGTTTTTTTAAAACATAAGTTATACAAAAAATAAACCATCTATATTACATTGTTTTGAACAGAAAATAATGATTGGCGAAAACTTTTTTTTTGTTAAGAGTTATTTTGTTTATAGACTACAAAAAAAAAGGAGTATTTTTAAGAAAGCTATATTTTTCTAATATTATTTATATTTTTTTAAAATTATTTAACAAGGTTATTCAAAATAATACAAAAATGCATATCCTTTTTTACATATATCAACACATTTCGTTAAAAAAACACTAACACGAACTTATTATATAAATACCTAAATAATGGGCCTACTCAAATAACTATTTTTTTTTTTCATAAACATTTAAAAAAAAATATTCGCTATAAGAAGATCATTCTGTAAATGTGTAGTTTTTTATTCGGACATCCAAGTGAAAATGTTGATGATGAATTAAAAATTGAATTATAAAAAATAACGTTTAACCTATCATTACACTGTATTTAAAAATAAAAAAATTAGCCGTCTGGTTGGTTGTGTACTTGATATATGTTATATGTTGAGAGAACTACTATTCTCTTAATGAGTAGTGCTGGTGTCCTATACCACTTAGTTAGATGACACTTGTGAATCAGTACTACCAACTACTGTCCTTGTTTATAATTTTAACTTGCCTTCTTGTGCCAGACAGTATGTTATTTATTTGTACATGTGAAGGAAGAATAAATGAGAATATTTGTGTGTATTTATCCTGGCATCGGGACAGAAAAAAAAACTTAAATATTGTGTATAAAATATTTAAAACAATATTGTTGTTTCTTTTTTTTTCTTTATGTTTTCATCAATAAGACCTATGATAAATATGTACCTGCTTTTTTTTTTACCTTCCCTGTTCATTAATTAAAGTAAATAAGTAGACATTAAGTGGTGGAGTATGAATAATTCCCAAGATATGCAGAGCTGGTTTAGTGTGTACAATGGAATTGGTTAATCTCGCTCGAATACCCGTTCAGTTTAAATTAAGCGGCGGATCGTGGACTATTACCATGACAAGCAATGTTTGGTTGGACTGTACAAGTAAACAAAAGAATGCAATGGAAAAATAGGTAAAGTCACACTACACATAAATATTTTTAAGGATAGCTACAGTAGCCCCATGGCTTCTTTGGTGCTGACAGACAACTCACAGCTGACTTCTGACAGTCAACATTTAGAGTATATACCTAAATTTTGACCGCCAGAAGTGACAGCTGCTAAACACATGTTTTTTGCAGATCATATGGTTTGGTGTAGGGATACATAATTTGGTATTGGTAACTTTTCAAAGCTGTCAGTCAGCACCAGAGAAGCTATGGGGTTACTGTACTTATATCGCAAACCTTATAATGACCTCAAAAAATACTTATTTTTTAAAATTAATTAAATATGACAGAGGCCTCTTTTAACCATACTATGAAGTATATTATAAAGGGTTCATGATTGTCTCAAAGATGGCAGCACTAACTCATTTGAGTAAAAGGTGGATTTCGCCTCTTTTCCCCTTGCACCACAAACAACCACACACATAATAATGTATAAGCCTATCCCAATTTTCTCCGGAATGAATATATCTAACAGCTATAAAAGCTACTATATCTAGTTTTACCTATTCATACGCCAAATCATGGGATCTTCAGCTATCACTTTAGATAGATATTATTAAGATCTATTAAATACCAATAATAATATTTTTTTAGCACCGCGTTTTACTACATATTCAGGTTATTCGCATATGTACTGATTACGCTATTGAGTTAGGGATGAAGAAGGTTGAATTTAGAGGAAGTGTATTCATATTTGCGTGGAAAACCATTTTGTAAAAAATCGTCCTCAGTAAACCCGACCGGAATTGGAACTCCAATCCCCCCTTCATAGGCTGTCTAGTCTTTAACACGAGAGTGACACCTTAAACAATACGGCCATCGAAGTAAATAAAAAATTAGAAAACTGCTGTCAGTGTTGACCGCAGGGGGTGATCCAGGATTGTATAAAGGAAAAGGGGGGAGTTGCAGGCGCTTCCGCGGGACCCGACCGGAAGAGGAAATTCTGACGGAAAAAATCCTTAAAAATAATTTGAGAGTAACTTATAAATTAATTATATATTTTTTTAAATGTATACAAGTACATAGTTTACTTAGAGGTTTTTTGTTGGTAAATTTATATGTTTAAAATGTAAATCAATTATTGACAATGATTGACACGTTGAGAAAGTAGCTAGTGAGATATTACGTGGCAATAAAATTAGAAGTAACTATAACATGGATTTGATTGGTTTAATTTTTTAGTTACTATGGTAAAATGTATATTTGTAAGAAAATCGGGTGACCGGGTGATCTAGGTTTAAGGTGTCGGAATTCTGTTCTGGGGTGTCCGGGGTTCAATCCTCGGTCCCGACACAGATTTATCTGATAGCCAAACCCTTCCTTCACCTCTGACAAGACGTGTATTAATCTCAACTTGTGAATGTGGGGAATGCCAGGCCTCCACCGTGGTTCGGATCCCACGTTAAACTGTAGGTCCTCCATTTCATCTCACAATCACCCTAACATTACACATTAGCGTAAGTGCGTACAACCCGAACGGGTAGTAAGACGTGGTGCTGCTAACAATAATAATAATAATAATAATAATAATAATAATGTAAGAAAATCAAGGTATAGTTAACGGGTGTGTGGTTATTAGCGTTAAAGTTTTATACAGGCTGGGAGGAAAATATGTTTACAAGTACAGTCACGTAAAACTTTGCTCGCCCGAGAAAATACCACTATCAACCCATGGTTGAACGCCCAGCGATTTATAAATACGATCTCACATAAAAATGTATGTTAACTGACACTAATATAAAACAAGTTTCACAAACTCAGTGAAAGCAAAAGTGTACATATCCTGGCAATAATTCATGCTACGCCTCTGGAAGAAACTAAAAATTTCATCGGTAAAATATTCTTACCAGGTTGACGCCAAACAATATCCTGGCTACAACGCCATATTTGATAGAAAGAACCTTACCAGGCATCTAGAAAAGTCACTAGATCTAAATAATTAACTCTTTTTTTTATCAGCTAGTCTTTTTACCTGTTCAAGTTATAAAATATTCGATAGTTACTCTAATGGAAAGGATGATGAAAGAAGGCTTTTAGAGATAATCTACTAACATTTGCGTGGAAGGAGAGTGGAAAACAATTTATTATTATTATTAGCACCGCATCTTACTACCCGTTCGGGTTATATGCACTTATGCTAATGTGTAATGGTAGGGTGATTGTGAGATGAAATGGAGGACCTACAGTTTAACGTGGGATCCGAACCACGGTGGAGGCCTGGAATTCCCCACATTCACAAGATGTCTTGTCAGAGGTGAAGGAAGGGTTTGGTAATCAGATAAATCTGTGCCGGGACCTAGGATTGAACCCCGGACCCTCAGAACAGAAGTCCGACACTTTACCCCTAGACCGCCAGGTCAACTGTGCAAGTTAACAAATAGCAAGCCAATAAACGAATGTCTACATCATTTATCCTGGGAGATAGACTACCTTACACGTTTGCTCTAAGGCATAGCTTATAAGATAGGGCTATAATATAATACGTCAAGTAATGGCTGCTTACTTTTAGGTTTAATGGGGTGTACAAGCTACAAATATACATAAGGCCTTTATATTATATATGTATATATATGAATATATATATATATATATATCCACATTAACGTGGAGGGAGAGTGGAAAACAATTTTAATAAAAATCAGCCTCGGGACACCCGACCAAGTTTCGAACCTCAATCTCTCGGTTATCGTTATTCTATTCTACTGCGAGAGTAGCGTGTTAGGCCATGTGGCCACCGAAGCTGGTCATTCTAGCAGGATTAGTAGGCTAAACAAAATATAGAATATCTTGAATCTTTAAGAATTAATTCAGTGGTATTCAAACGCTTTTGATCGCGTACCTCCAGTTCTATATCACTAAATTAATGCATATGACATCTTAGCATTGACGTGATGAGTAAATAGTACTGGGTTCGATTCCAGTGCACACGTGCCATTTTTTAACTATCTTTTAATTCAATTTTTTTAATAGTTAACTAAGACAAGCCATCTAGTGTCGCCTATGAAGCAAACATAAATCTCCAGTACCAGTAATTGTTTTTTTCCTGTACTCTCTCCGCGCTAACGCTGCTGCATTTCTTTAGAGATAACCTCTTCATCCGTATCACTCGAATTAATTATAATCAAGGTTCCAAGTACAACCTGTAGAAATGAACCTGCACCAGTGGGCATGCAGATGAAGGCGTAAGAATTGTATTATCTGATCTGATGGTGAAGAAGAGGCCGAGGTTTGAATCCCGGTTGAGTGTCTTGGAGGTGGTTTTCCCCTAAATGGGGCTCCATTAATTCTCCACGCAAATGCGGGCACTATTCCATCTAAATTAAACCATCCTCCTCATTAGCCGAGAGGTCTGGGGTGTCAGTCTTAATTTACACAGGCTTACCGATTATAGGAAGATCGGGGTTTGAATCCCGGTCAAGACTACTTAGGGTAGTTTTTCCTAAATGGTTTCCCACTCTCCTTCCACGCAAATGTAATTTGATTACCTCTGAAATGCTTCCTTCCTGATCCCTACTCCATTAAAGTATTATATATGCGTATAAACTGGCCAGGTATCAAGACGTGGTGATAACAATAATTACTATCTATTAGATAAGAAACTTCCTATGAACATTTGAGTGAAACTTCTTTCCCTCCTGACATTAGCTACAGTAGCCCCGTGGCTTCTTTGGTGCTGACTGACAACTCACAGCTGACTTCTGACAATCAACATTTAGGTATATACAGTA
>CABFOV010010184.1:0-16970 GCA_902141375.1 Timema poppense
CAGAGGTGAAGGAAGGGTTTGGTAATCAGATAAATCTTTGTCGGGACCGAGGATTGAACCCCGGCCGCCAGCACAGAAGTCCAACACCTTACCCCTAGACCGTCAGGTCACCCACAACTTTTATTGTTAAATCATACTGCAAAAAATAGGAAAAAAAGCCTGTGATCATACCTTACCTGCATCTTCTAAGAATGTGGGGGTAGAAATGTTGTCTTGTTTTGCAGCCAAATGTTAAAAAAGAGGTTTTTATTTTGTCCTAATTTGAACTTTATTTTAAATATTTTTATCAAAATATTTGATTTAAAACTTTATTTGATTGTATGACAATTTATTATAAGGGCTGTGTGACATCCACTTTTGCAATTCAATGTGAAACTAAATCGAATTATATTATGAAATATTCCTAAAGCCAAATTGAAGTAAATGTATTATAAATGTTTTATAGCGAACAAGATAGTTTTATCATATTTTTATAGCGAACCAGAGGGAGAATCAGAGGCCTTTGGAGATGTTCGGTTCATACTTTTCACATATTTTGTCAACTATGTATCTTCATTGTTGATAAATTATAAACTATGTATTTTAATTAACAAAAGCATATAACCCAAACGAGTAGTATGACACAGTGCTAAAAATACAGGTTGAAACAGACTAGTTGAGCACCTTTGGGACCTGACCACAGAATTTGAATCCTAAGAACCCTCTACCTCCTATGTCTGTCTCGTAGGCTTGCCGTATTACTCTACTTATGTCTTACAAGGTAGAATAAAGCTTAAGACAGTAAATAATACACCACCCTTCACAACTCTTGCTTGGAAGACATAATTATGGGCTAAAATACAAACGAGCCAAAACAAGGTTGTATAACCAAAACACTCGGCTACAGATGTAAGCAACTTTGGGGCCTTTGTACTTCTAATAGCACTGTCATATTGGCCTCCCCTCAAACTAATGGCGGAAGATTTAAAATGTGCTGGGCCACCGGAGTTGCCAAACCACAGAACGCTGGATAGAGAGTTTCAACCTGTACTTCTGATTTTGTCATGGGAACAATAACTTTTAATTGAATTAAGTTAACAGCTCAAAATGACAAAAATTGATGACTATAAATAAATGCTTATCTTAGATCGATAATTTTATTGGTAAATCTTAAGCTAGCAGTTGTTGAACGCTAACCCCCCCTCCTCCTCCCAAAAAAAAGTAAGGTTGATAACAAATATGAGCTATCGTATTTCACCGCATAATCGTCACAATCTTTATACCTAATTATTGGGGGGAAAATAGGGTGCAACCATTACGGGAAGCTTAACAATTTTTATTTTACTTAACACTGTATTGACCCAAATATAATGCATGCTTTTATTCTAAAATTTTTCTTTCAAAAACTATTCTCGTATTGTATACTCTAACTAACATTTTCCATAGAAAAAATGCCAGATTCCAAGGAATATTTTGTAGCACGCAGAGATTGTACTGGCCGGTTCAGTGTGCTCGTCTATAAACAGCCTGGGCAACAAAACAGAGTGAAGGAATTACTATGAGAAAATAAGTGTGATCAACTCAAGGTCAAAACGAAGCGAGGAATTTCTTCCTCACCCCCTTCATTCCTTGAGTGCAGCCGAGTGGTCTGTAGGAATGAGTTGGCAGGCAGGTTAAATTATGGGTAATAAATCAAGACTGAAAAACAGGGTGTGTGACCATTATGCGAAGAAACCCATGAGACCAACTTTTTGGACTGAAAAACAGGGTACGACTTATGCGGTGAAATAGGTATATTACTTATTAAATTTACCTTATTTCAATGTGTGAAATCATAAATTTAGTTTGGTGTAGTGTTTTGCAATTCCAAAATTGGGTAAAACATGTAATTAAAAATGGTTTTATTTTACTAGTTAAGATTGTCTTGGTTATACAAAAATTGGTCACATCCAAGTTTTAGAAAATACGATAAGTATAATAGCAGGTTGGTTAACTTTCCCACATTTGGTGTGATTTATTTTTAAAGTTCAATAGTGTTCTCTTCAAGGTAAATTAGTGGTCTGGGTTGGGATTGTTAGGTTTGTTTTGTAATTAGGTTAGGATAAACCATAGTAACCCTTATAAATGCTCAAAAATTAACCAAGATTTTAAATTTATAGTTTATGTATTTTAAAATCCTGACCTTCATTATTTCACATCCTCAAATCTTGAATATTCTTGAGGATCCAAAGGGGCCTTCCCTAAATATAATGTCACATTTACAGACCTTGATGGCTCAGACCCGTGAGCGCGGCACAGAAGTGGTGAGTGAGGTAGAGTGGCGTGGACGCTCGGTGCCTGCCAAACCTGAGCGAGTTCGATTGTTCCTTCTGTCTGAGAAGGAGGCGGAGAAATCTCTGAAGAGGGCGTCGGACAACACCGAGAAGATCGCTCTCCTGGAAACACTGTTGATGGACTGTAAAGATGCCATCTCCGCCGCCAGAGACGAGATGAAAACAGACCAGGTTTGTTTAGGCCATATTTTATAAGACAAACTAGATGTCAAACTCGATACCCTCAACTCCTACTGGCATCAAAACAATCAAGAATTGATGTTAATTTTATGATTCTTAATACTCAGATTCTTATCTTTCAATGAAAATACCGGCAACCAAGCAAAAAAGCAAACATTCAGAACGAATATTAATTGAATATCTCTATTAGTTAGTATGCTGTTGTTTGCTATACATTTTTGTTCACTTAAAGACCCCATTTGGTTAGTTTAAAAGACATGTGTTTTTGATTGGTGTTTATTATACCTTTTTTAAAATTATTTTTAAATGTTTGACTCAATGAGGATTTATTTTGTAGGTAAAAACACATGCTTACTATTGCAATTCCTAACTATTTTATTAATTATGTATAGTATACTTTAATACTTGGTAAAATGGATTTTTTCCTTTGTCAAAATTAAAAATTAATTGTTTTTATTACTATTATGTTTTTTAATCTTTTTTGCTGTGCCAAGTTGAATAAGAATGTTTTCATATGAGGTTATTATTATTATTATTAATAATAATAAAGGAAGTTCTTGGAATTCTACCATTGTAGCTTTATGGGTTTTTCTTCTTTCTTACCTGCCTTCTCAGAAAACTACACAGTAGTTCTAAGATTTACCGCAATAACTTTATTTTATGTCTCAATTTTTTGTCTACCTTTCTTAAAAATCTTGTGCCACACCTGGAAGTATAGGATCTCCTTCTGGTAAACTTGATAAAAACAGTAAATTTCACATGAAGAAAATAAGTGTTAAAACTGATACTCCTAATATTGGACAAAGAATAGCTAACTGTTGGGTTGTTTTTACTTTGAAAGCCAATATATGTGTGTCCCTCTTTCAAATATATGATTGTGTATCTCGAAAAGTAGGGGGAGAATATCCTTAAATGAGTTAAATATAATCAACTAGAGATCTAGGCTAAATTACTGGGTAGAGTTAAATATAATTAACTAGAGATCAAGGTTAAATCACTGGATATTATTAGGAGTGGAAAATATCAACAGCTTATCATTGTGGGGGTCACTTTGTTTTTAAAATCTAATTGAACGCACAATATTTTCCCTCAAAACATATTACTACAGATAGTTTCATAAGCAAAACACTGTTTGATTTTCAAACTCTTTACCTGATGAAGCTGTTAGAAAGTGAAATCTTGAAGATAAGTGTGGGTGTGTCTAAATATTATACTATTTGTAAATTTCGAAAACTGACACCTGGTTACAAAAATCGGCGCTCTACTACTAAGCTATCCATGATTTGTCCCTTGCTCAATGTCATTCTTTACTCATAGTTTAAGGCGGAGTCTTTGGTGGACGTCTGGAAATCGTGGGCAAATAATTGAGCTATCAGTGTTACAACAGCCAATGATAGCTCAACTGTTAGTCAATGATTCTCACATGTCCATCACAGACTCTGCCTTAAACTATGAGTGAAGAGTGATCCTGAGCATGGAACAAACCCTGGAAGACTCAGCGGGAGAGCCATTGTTCCTGGTGGCGATTCTCGTGTCCAGGTGTCAGTTTTCAAACATAATGAATATGATTCTCGATGTGCCTATCTATATCTATAACCTAAAGATCATTTCACTATCTGTATGCAAATAATTATATGAGTGTGTGCTCTCTCCATAAGTATTATACTTTCTAGTCATCAAGACCAGCGAAGCCCCACAAATATAAAATGAGCTCTTATCTTATCATTGCTTAATGAAGGTAATGAGGGTAAAATTTGTTTATATTTTTTTCAGCCAGCAAAGACACGCACAGGGCCGTTGTCATCCCTCCAATATCTGCTGTCCTATTTGACTTATATTCGTCTGACTAGAACCATCCAGAGGAACCTCCTCATGGTGGACTCTGCCAAAACTGCTCTAGCCGACAGGAATGATGTGAGTTGAATAAAAGTGTTTTTTTCCCTTCATATAAGTGCTTTAAATTAAAACTACTGCCTTGATTCTAATAGGAAAATGTATTACGCTTCTGATGCCGTCAAACTAAAACAATATCTTAGATGAACTTGGTTCTCTTAGTTTTTACTATTTTTAAAGTGACAGCACCTGTTCCCAAACTTTTATATTATAACCAGGATTGCCGTTTTTCAGACTTTATATACATTTTTAGAGATTTTAAAGATACGAAACAGATCGCCGGATATTTGAGTATATACATTTTTAGAGATTTTAAAGATACAAAACAGATCGCCGGATATTTGAGTATATACATTTTTAGAGATTTTAAAGATACGAAACAGATTGCCAGATATTTGAGTATTTTGACGGATTCTCAGTCTTTTTTGGAGGTAACATTAAAAATCATTACGATTCCTAATTCTACCCATGACAATACGTTCATTTCAATTTTGATGAATCGATGATTTGTTTTCAGCCTTTTAAAAGTTTGCACGTTAGTTCCAAGCAAGGTTATTAATTTGTATGAACCTTGCTATAGGCAGCCATGTTTGGTCTAAATATAGTTTGACTATTGATAATTTTAATACTGGTATTTGTTAGACGTATGCAAAGTCCATATTTTCAATTCAAAGCAAACTTAAATTGAATTTAAGAGATATTTTTGAAGTCGATTTGAAGTTTAAATATTTTTTGTTGTTTGTTATATGCTTGAAAAAATTGTATGTTGTGGCTATTTATATAACCTTATACGCTTAAGCTACAGTAGCCCCATGGCTTCTTTGGTGCTGACTAACAGCTTTGAAAAGTTACCAGACCAAATTACGTATCCCTACGCTGAACAAGATGATCTGCAAAAATATGTGTTTAGCAGCTGTCACTTTTGACTGTCCAAATTTAGGTATATACCTAAATTATGACTGTCAGAAGTCAGCTGTGAGCTGTCAGTTAGCACCAAAGAAGCCGCGGGGCTACTATATGTGAAAAATGTTTTATTGCACAATTGTTTGTAATATTTTTAATTCTGTTTTACTATAAATCAAGCTTTTCAATTACTTGAGATTTTTTCCATACGAGTATTGATTTTTAAAGTAGTTAACAGCTCAGAATGGTAATAACTTGCCATAAATTGAGTCGTTTAGCTGTAAATATTTTTCTTTGAGAATCCTTATAACTGTCAAAGCTGGATTTTTTTTTAAGCTTAGTTGAAGCCCATATCTGTTTCTAAGTTAAGTCGGTAGTTTTAAATCTTCACACTCCCTTACTATTTGTATAGACAGCCATGTTTGACTTCAATTATTTCGATACTGATATTTTGAAAAATTGAGGGTATTAATATTTAGTACAGGTCGGCGAGTAGTCTTTTTTTCGAGCTTCGAGCTAAGCTTGCCATTAAAGTTATAAATCAAGATTGAAAGTTTTATAGGCTCATCTTTTCGAGAGTCATCTTGATGTAAAAAGGTGACCTGGCGGTCTAGGGGTAAGGTGTCAGACTTCTGTACTGGTGGCCGGGGTTCAATCCTCGGTCCCGGCACAGATTTATCTGATTACCAAACCCTTCCTTCACCTCTGACAAGACATCTTGTGAATGTGGGGAATGCCAGGTCTCCACCGTGGTTCGGATTCCACGTTAAACTGTAGGTCCTCCATTTCATCTCACAATCACCCTACCATTACACATTAGCGTAAGTGCGTATAACCCGAACGGGTAGTAAGACNTCCACCGTGGTTCGGATTCCACGTTAAACTGTAGGTCCTCCATTTCATCTCACAACCACCCTACCATCACACATTAGCGTAAGTGCGTATAACCCGAACGGGTAGTAAGACGCGGTGCTAATAATAATAATAAAATCTTGATGTACGCCCAAATCAATATTTAAAATGCAATGCTAAGTAAAAGCTATTTAATTTAGATGTTATCGCCCGGCAGTTTCACATATATATCATCTGGTAACTTAACATACTGGTACTTGCTTTGTTGGCCGCTTGGTCTAACACACTACTCTCACACTCGACTAGACTGCTGATGATAGGGAGATTGAGGTTTGAACCTCGGTCAGATCTACTGAAGATATTTTTTTCTCCCAAAATGGTTTTCCACTTTCCCTCAACACAAATACAGGTACACTTCCTCTAAATATAACCATCTTAATCTCTAGTACATAAAGGTATAAGCCAAACGGGTAGTAAGCTGCGGTACTAAAAAAATTGGTATAATAAATATCAAATTTCATATTAATATTGTAATAGAACTCTAAAACTACTTTTGACCAGTAGACTGATTCAATCTTTTCATCCATTTTGAATACTCGATTGAAGGAACATTGATATTAAAAGGCAATTAAAATAAAATTAGCTAAATAGATCACTAAATAATTGAATGATTATTTTTACTATACTTATATCCTGAGTGATAAAAATTCCTAGCACAACTTCCTTTGGAGTGGAATTAAAGCTGTCGGTCTCATGTGTGTTGATTGTGGAAGTTTTGTGAAAATGCCTTTCCCTAAAAAATTGTTAGGCTCTATCACTCTCACTCATAGAAATTCTTGTGTGCTGATATAATCAGTTGGTTCAGAAAGTGCACGTTAAATACCTCCAATAAATAAATAAATAAAAATAAATTATTCTACTTATTTAAAAAAAATGTATGTTGTGCTATCTTTGTATTAAAATATGACTGGTGTGTACTGGGTGATGTAAGAAATGTTATAATCAAATTCCTCCATTTGGTGCTAACACTCTAATCTTTTTACATTGTATGGGGCTACATTCTTGAAAAATTTGAAAAAAATAACCGAAAACCTGCACTGTTGCCAAATTGATGTAAATGAATGAGGCTTAACTTGGTAACTTGAGGAAAAAACATATTTAAAAATGAGTAACTATAAACAATTTGACCATTTCATTTTGTCAGCCTTTTTGACTCGGTTATATTTTTTACTACTTGAAGATTGTCAAGGTTCGTCTATTACTGTAATTATAAATTATTTCAATGTAAATTTATATAACCACACTCACTCGTCCAAGTTTTGAAATTTTGTATGTGTTATCTAAGAATGTGATGTTGGCTGCGCTAAGATTAAGGTGTTCGGGTGAAAATTCAGCCTATTTTTTAAGTAATTATGGTGTGTGTATATACGTGGTTCTTTATATACACTTTTCTTAGGTATCTATGGAAGGTCGTAAGACTCGTCCCCAAGACCTGACTCGGCTGTACGAGATAATCCTGCAGAACTACGCAGAATTGCAACAGTTGCCTGGACTGGAAGATGACCTCACCTATCAGCAGGAACTTGAGGCAGAGATCAAATCATACAGAGCATTCAGGTGGACTCTCTCACTTTTAATATTGATATTTGTTCATTCTTGCATGTCATGTTCCTCAGTACCGGTATTTAACATGGCAGTGAACCACTGTTAATCCTCTCTTTTGAATCGAATCGAATCCAAATCAAATATTTTAAATTAAAATCATATGAATTGAATATATTATAAATTACTAAGTTCTTTTTTTTCTCAATTAAATTTTAGATATATTCACTTAACCTATACTTTTTATATTAGACAATCGCAGCCTAAGCTTTTAGAAATTTATTTTTACTCCTACAAGAGTTGGCGCAGTGTTTTTCTAACAGTTTATTTTTGAATTCAAACTCGAGTAATTCAATATTTGTTTAAAGTGTATTCCTTCTTCTCATTTTGTTAGATAAAGGCAACAATGATCCAACACCTTAGCTCAGTTGGTAGCATGTCTCTCTACTGAACTAAGGGTCCCAGGTTCTATTCCTACATGGCCGAAAAATATATCATTGATGCATTATGGGTTTACCCTTTCACAGTGATTAATTAGCGGCCAGGAACTGGATGTTGTGCCCTCCATAATCTTAAGTTAGATTTTAAGGAGAATATAATATGTGGCTTGAATAAAAAACTGACCTAGGCCACAGGCTGGAAACTAATGATGCAAAATATTTTTAATTGACTTGAATATATAAAAAAAAAGCACATGGTCAGTAAAATTTGTCCAAATATTGACTAGATTTTAAATATTATGAAATTCGCGATGAGACAAGTTGGCCACACAGACACTATAACTATGTCACCGGCATGACACATAAGAAAAGATTATATAGACCAATGTGATTTCTCTTTACAACCCTGTCCCATTTTTCGTAGGTTCTCAGAAAAGATTTCAAGCTAGAATTTAATTTCCGCCAAGAGTTTTTGTAGTCCATTTGCTTACCCCCACTAAACTCCACCACTCCCGCTATATGAAGCTTAGCTCATAAACTCTGATTGGCCAGCACTTCATAATTTCCTTGATTACATCATCAATTGTTTCCAGCCTGTGGCCGGGTCAATTTAGTAAAATGCTTCCATTTTTCTCTATCCTCTCGCTACTCTTCCTCCTTTAATTTCTTCCATTCTTTTCCTCTCACTTAAAACACGTTCTCTTATCTGTTCCTCTCATTTATTTCTTGGCCTCCTTTGCAGTCTTTTTCCAACATACTTCATTTCCAAATTGTCTTTGGCACCCTCCCTTTTTCCATCTTTGTTACATACCCATACCATCTCGGTCTTGTTTCCTCTACTATTTCATGCACTCCTTGTACCTCCACTCTTTTCCAGATAACTTCATTCCTATGGCCTCCACTTTCCTAGTCTCTCTTACATTCCCTGTCCATGTTTCTGCTGCATATGTGACAATAGGTACAAAGAACGCCCTGTACAACACTTCTTTACACTTCAAGGATACTTCTCTTCTCCATAGCAGGTCTCTCACACACCTATAGAACAACTCTCCATAGCAGTTCTCTAACACACCTATATAAGAACTATCCCTACATTCCTCTTCTCATTGAATCCTCCCTACTTCCACCTTTCTCCTTAATCATACTTCTTAGTTATTTTATTTTCCGTACTTTTCCCAGCTCCACTCCATACAACCTTATAGCTTTATTAGGCCCTACCCTCTTCCTGGTCATTACAATCACTTCACACTTCGCCATGTTACATTTCATTCCACACTCTTCATTTCCTCACTCCATTCCTGTTCCTGTACTTCCTCTTCCTTCTTCCACCATATCAAGTCATCAGCAAACATCATGGCTTTCATTCTTTCCTCCAAGTTTTCCTGCCACTTTGTTCCTGACCATTTCCATTACCATTACCTAGGTGATACTGGAGTAGAAATTGTTTAGATATAACACTAAAAAACACAGGACAAGCTTTCACTGTCACAGACAGCTTCATCAGGTCAGGAGAGTAGACTGATACTTTTGGTTGAAATGTAAGGTTGACTGTCCACAGCTGACTGTTTTTCAGTTATGACATCACTGTATAGATAGCAGCACTATGAATAATGTTATATTGAATGTAATCATTGTATAGATAGCAGCACTATGAATAATGTTATATTGAATCTAATAATAAGTGTGCTGGTAGGAAGGAGAGGAATTATCTAAGGTTGAGGTTGGGGGCTTGTCTGGATTTGATGATATATTGATGGGCCAGTTCCCATATCCTTAATTGTGAAGGGTTGCATATTGCTTTGTTCAGGGATTTGACCACCTTGGTTGTGTAACAGTTATTAAAGTCACAATTATGGGTTTCGGCATGCGCTGCTACAGGCTTCTCTTTATTTTTCATTTTTGTGTCATGTTGATGACCATTCATTCTCTTTCTTAGTGTTTCTGTTGTGAGACCAATGTACTGTGCTCGACACTGGTTGCATTCCAGTTGGTAGATGAGGTTTTCAGAATCACAAGTATGATGGCCTTTTATAGGATAATTTATTTTAGTTATGTTGCTCTATACCACATAACAAAAATAAACTTGAAATAAATAAAACAAATTACGGCTTTTTTTTAACAGAAATAAGAACACTTTACGCGTGATACAAAGTCAGCCGCCATTACACACGATATTAAGTCAGCCGCCATGACATATTATGTTTACTCGGCTGAGTGATAATTAAAATAAAGATACTGTTAATTCTTACTCCCCAACTGTTTTTAATTATCTACAACTTTGCAAAGAACCCCAATTTATTGCATACGATCCTTAAGTTAGACATTTTGTTGGGTTTTATGAAAAATAAATACTGTCAACAGTCAGACAGCAAATAAAACTGTTTATTTATCCCTAGCGGCTTACGCATCATATATCCATTGTTTGTTTAGAATTGATTCAGGTAATCTGATCACTTAGTAAGCGCTCTCGAGTTTTAAGAACCGAATAACGACTTGCTAATTCATTATTTGTTTTTAAATTGTTTTTTAACTTATAGTTTATTAATTTTTTAAATATGTTTTTGAAGTAATTGTAGAAATATTCAAATTTAGTCCTGCCTTATAAAATGGGAATGAACATATTGTAGTCGAAATTATGTTCGTGCTTTAAATAGAATGTATTCTCAGAAATCAATATATCGCAAGAATTGAATATATTTCTTGTTTTATACGTAAAGATAGATAATGGATATAAAATAATAATAAAACATACTTAGGCATTATTGAGTTCACTATTTCCAAAGTATGTTTAGTTGTTAAGCATGTTGTTTTAGTCTTTATTAAAGATATCCATTTGTATTTTTATTTTTGCTATCTTAATACAATAAAATATCCTTTAATGATGATTAAAGTTGACCAAAGGATAACTAGGCCTAATCTGTTTATTTCACATGTTTTTTATAAACTTAACTCATTCTAACACTTTTAAAAATAACTAAAATACTCTAAAATTTTGATTGATTTGATTTTTAAACAATAATATGAGTCTACATTGTTTAATTTGGCTGGATTTTAACCTGTATTTTGCGAGGGGTGGTTGGGGTTGATTAAAATTGAAAGCATTATTGAAATAAATCTTAATTTACAGTTTAGGCCTATATTGTGTAATGTAGGTATATTTGTAAATCATTAAAATTTCTATTAATTTGCTAAGATTCGGATTCAATATTCGAGATTCGAAAATAAAATGTAGATTTGGATTTGAGAAATAGTGGATTTGACCCATCTCTAAAATATACTATTTTACTTTTAAACATTAATGTTTTAAAATTATGAATATACTTGATCTCGACTCGCTCAGGAGTTTTTTTTTTAATTCGGCTCAAGTTCAACTCGAATGAAAAAAACCCAAACTTACAGACCCTAACTATTTACATAACCCTAAATGTTGACATAATTTGGTAGTGCAATGTGACTAAGTGTAGAGTGTAAAGTAATTGCCTCTTTCAATGACAAGCTGGCCAGGCGTTTAGTGTAACTTTGTGTGCGCAGGTGTTTCTACATTGCGCAGAGTCTGGCAAGCATGCGGCGCTGGCCTGAAGCTATGGCCTTGTATCATCGATCAGAGCAGTACGTGAAAGAAGCAACAAAAGGCACTAAATCTACCCAGCAAGGGGAATTTACAGCTCTGCTTAGAGACATTGAGGGTGAAGAGTTCTGTGCACGCGCGCACAGTGTGTTGGATCAAGAGGAAGATGCACCTGGACCGGCCCGATCAAACTACCGCACCAAGAAGGTCAGTTGATATCTAAGAGTAAGTTTAATTTATTTGAGAGAAAGCATCTTTCACTTACGGGCATGATACAGTGACTATAGTTTAGGGGCGTGCTAAACTTAGAAACTTCAAATTGGTTTCAAATCAAATATCGGCTACAACTTATTTTGAAAACAAAATTCTGGTTTTTGCAATTACAAAGCTTCATGAATAAAATCATTAACGGCTAAAATACTAAAGTTATGTTCAATTACGGCCACTTTTTGCTACATATAATTAATATCCATACAGAAAATATCTGAAGTAATTGAATTTTTTATTAGTTTCCATCCACCTAATACTGTTTTCCAAATATAATACAATTACCTCATAAAGCAAAAAGAGGTTTTCCTTAAAAGAGATATATTAGATATTAGCTTCCAATGTCCTTTTCCTGTGTTTGTCCTTTATGTTATACCTTTTACATGTTCCTATCTATGTGTCCAATCAACCTTTCCCCAATTTCCTTTTCCTCCATGATGAGTTCAGATAGAATGAAACCTAGGTCGGGGAATTGGGCGGTGACAATCAATTTTCTTTAAGACACATCCATTAGCCCTTTGTCCATTGGCAGCAGTGTAAAGTGTGACCTGTGTTCGTATTTTCATTGTAAAAGCCATATTCGTTTAAAAAAAATGTCCGACTTTGAAGCTTCGACAAAAAAGTATTGACATCCATAATACTCGATTTATACTCAATTATTTCCATTTTGAACTGCGATATGGATACACTATAAATTAATATGCATATGAAAAAAATCAGAAGTAATTGAATTTTTATTTGTGATAACTTGATTTAGTAAAAATAAAAATATTCAAGTAATTTTAGTGCATAAAGTTTTACAAATAACCACAAAAAGAAAATTCAATCTTAGAATTGCCTCCAAGAATACTTCATATATATGATTCGAATTCACTTCATATTAGAAAATAGAATTCGCACGCCCATACATATTACAGTAAGTCCTTCTATAATGTCAAGTTATGTTCCTGAAAAACACAACCTTATTTAAAACAACATTACAAAAGTTGATTTTTTTTCATAAGTACTACCCGCCTCGGTGTCGTAGTTGGCTAACGCGCTTGTCGTGTTTAGCTCGACTGCTGAGGATGGGGAGATCGAGGTTCGAATCTCGGTCGGGTGAACTGTGGGTGGTTTTTCCTAAAGTTTTCCACTCTGCCTCCACGCAAATGCGGGTTCACTTCCTCTAATTAAACCTTCCCAATTCCCAATCCATTAGCGTAATTAGTACTTAAAGCGTATAACCCGAACCGGNATGCGGGTTCACTTCCTCTAATTAAACCTTCCCAATTCCCAATCCATTAGCGTAATTAGTACTTAAAGCGTATAACCCGAACCGGTAGCAAGACGCGGTGTTAAATAATAATAATAATAATTCATAAGTGCTAATGCAAAGTCTAGGGGCTGGGTTTCAAACCCCACCCTCCCATATGTCCACTTTCACAACCAGGCTATTATATTGTCTGCTTTTCTTTGCAAATGAAGCTGTAGAGCAACTATATAGACGTTTAGATGCCATTTTGGACAGAGAAAAAACTACTATAATGAAACTATAAATAGAAAACATGTAAACACGCACAAAGAAAGGTAAACAGATAACCCTTGCACACCTGAACTCAACAAATGTTTTACCTTAGATCATTATAACATGAAAGATTCAATTATTCAAGCTTTCTCTGCCAAAGACAGCTTGATCAAGTAAAAAGTAAACAAAGTGGTTGACGGCCTCTGATCCTTTACAGGTCTTGGACAGCATGGTTTCATGTATGTAGAATATGTGTTGGCTGTATTTATTATTGATATAGCCATGAATGTAAACTAAAATATATGTGTAGATTTATGAATGTATTATTTTAGGCTTAAAGTCTTTATTCAAACTTCTTCCCCCCCCCCCAAAAATACTTCTGTTGAGATTATAGGATGTAAAAGGAACTAAAATTTTCTTCTTTAAATTGAAAAAAAGAGACTTGGACACCTGTATGAGTGAAGAATGACTCTGGGCACGGGACGACTCCTGGCTAGTTCAGTTGTTAGAGTGATGGCATACTAAGCCAAAGGGCCAGAGTTCGATTCCCATGTCCAGGTTTCATTTTTCAATTGAAATAATATGATATTTAGTTCTGGCTATAACTGTAACTAACAAGGACAGTATGTTTAGAGTGCAGTTGACCATTTTCCCCGTGTGTGTTGCAGCCGTTGTCGGAACATCTCGGTGAATACAGAGAGGACCCTTCTCTGCTCTCCAAGACTCCCAATGTGTACAAGCTGCCCCCAGACATGCAACCAATACCATGCAAGCCCCTCTTCTTCGACTTGGCCTTCAACTTTGCCGGCGAGTTCCCCGACCTTCAGGACAAGCTGGATACCGCGGCAGGCAAGAAGGCAGGACCTGCTGGACTCACCGGATTCGTCAAGGGCCTCTGGGGCTGGGGCGGAAAATAAACTATTGAAAGGAAGATACAAAGTCTTGTGCTACAGATAATGTTTCACTAAAAGGCACAAAATGTGTGCTGTTTTCCAATTTTGTAAATTGCAAGGGGGTAGGGATTTGCTTCTAATGGTGTTTTAATTTATTGGGCTACCATTACTCAGGGGGCTATCTCCAAGGTTTAAGACGTCTTCCATATGTTGCAGCAACAGCTAGCATTTTTATATTTCTTTGGATTATGAGTGTTAACTGGCTGTAACATTGCATGGTACGGCCTGTTGTACAACTTTGGCCTTTAAAAAAGATTGATATATTTTAGGAGCACTTTCTGAATCAACTGATCATTACATGAGCAGACAACACTACACCGGGTCCTTCTGCATATAACTCATCACAATTTCAGCAATGATACGTTTTTTGGCAATTTTCGGAATTGAACCGTTAGCATGGTAGACAGATGTACTACCAACTTACTTATGGTTTTGGACTTTGAATTAATCACATGCACTAACAACTATATTATATGTTAATACATCGTACTTAAAAACTTTTCCTCTGTTTTGGGCCTTTAAGTGTAGAATGAGTTTTTTTTATGAGCTACCACTGTATTTTTTTTTCTCTTCAAAATACTACAGAAATAAATGTGAAACATGCCTCACACTTTTCTTAAAGACTAAAACAAGAATCAAAGAGAAAAGGAAATAAGGTTTGCAATGAAAGATCTCATAAATATACTGTTCATGTTGGTCTAGAAAGCCACTTATGTCTTGCGAAATTTAATGGTCTTCAGGGGACTAGTCTTGTGTCTCAACTTACCTATGAAAGCGTGCTTGTCAAACCTCTTAATTTTCACCGTCTAATAATATTGTGTAAACACGGGAAAATATTACATATTTTAATGTAATATGACTTATAAAGAATTAAATGATAAGGAAGGAAGCCAACCTTAAAAGGACAGTGAGTTTTGGTTTTAATATAAACACAAAAACTTTATTCCTAATTTTAACTTGACACACACAAATGGGTAGCTATAAAAAAAATTCTGTATTTTCTTCAATGACTAGGAAATATTATTTACCCTCCATTTACCCTAAAAAGTGGCGCGCGAGCTCATATTAACATCTTACACCATTGTGCAGATTATCAATCAGTCAAGGTAAGTTTGATAACTTCCATAGTAAATGGAGTATACCTAAAAGTGGAAAAGATGTTTCCCCAAAATAACAATTTATTATTTTCCATTACATTATTTGTGTTCGTTCATTTTATTTATGTTTACCGTTTATATTTTTATATTGATATTGAGATGTCCTATTGTTAACCAATTTCAGTTTTCTCCTGTCTTTTTCCTGATTTTAGGTTTGGTTTTTAAGAATTTAAGTTGCTTATTTAACAGTCCATTCTTAAGAGCTGACAAATGGAACCAAGCTCAAGAGACTGGTTGTAGCAACTGATTTTCTATTGAGTTTTGATATACACCAAAAATTAATAACTCTTTGCTTGTCAAAGGGGCCTAACTTTTGTTGAAACTTTTTGACCGAGAGATATCAATACATCTAAGATGTACCTCTAAAGCCAATCTTACATAGTATTTATATTTAGATTTGTGGTTATGGATTTTCTTTGAATGTTTGCAATATCGGAAATAGTTTACTAATGATGGAAAATTGTACATTTTTCTGTATAAAATTGTATTTTATTTTTAATTGTCATCTAAATAGGGAATATATTATGTGTTTTAGACACAGAAATGTTAGTGTATTAACATCCTTAAAATATAATTTGCCTCCCCAACGTTTAATGGCCTCTTGATTTCAATTTATTTTTATCAACAAATTAGTTTAAAGCATGAAGGATTATGTGTTTTGTATTTCATATTTATCTGAATAAAAACAAACAAGATTACTTTCCAACTAGAGACGTCAGCCTTAAAAATTTCTCTCAATTTTTTTCTGGAAAATTTTAAATTATTTTATCTTGAAAAATATTTCTTTTAGTCAGATCAAGTAACTTCGATTTGCAAGAAAGTGTATGCCTGCCTAAAATCGCTGGGAAGGTTGAAGAATTTTTATATAGAATATGTGTGAATTAACCTTGTCCAGAGCTTAATAATCTCACACGTTGACTACTGCGATGTGGTATACAATGACTTAAGAGACGATCTAGCAGAATGACTACAACAACTACAAAACACGTGTGTTTGATACATATTTAACTTAAAACGGCATGACCATATTTCTAAGTATTTTGATAAACTGGGTTGGTTAACAATAAATGAAAGGTGATGGCTACATTTATTAGTATTGCTCCACAAAATATTATCAACATCTCAGCCTCAATATCTCTCCTCACGGTTCCTATTTCTGAAAGATAAACACAGCCGAGCTACTAGATCAGAATCCACTCTACAGATGTATATTCCCATATATAGATCTCAAACATATTCTCGTTCTTTTACTGTCCCGGCATCACAGGCTTGGAACAAACTAGATAACTCTACTCGTCATCTAACATCTAGACTTGGAACAAACTAGATAACTCTACTC
>CABFOV010010185.1:468-16965 GCA_902141375.1 Timema poppense
TTCATCTGTTAACTCTTCGCTATGAAGAGGAAAACCCACATTTTACAATTTATCGACCATGATGATAATAGAACTCTGGACCTTTAGCTTATTAGATAAATATGTTATTGATTAATCTAGGCATCGGACTAATTTTAATTAATTGTAATTATAAAATGAGTACATTAAAGAATCAACACAGTTTTGTTTATATTATCAGATCTATAACAACTGTCGACACTAATGTTCAGCGTTAGACTTCTGTCGACTAGCCCTTGTAGTATCACAACACGCAACACGTAGCACTGATATGTACGGCGGTGTATCGAACCCTCACTCTCGCAGGGGATTCTGTTGTGCTTTACACAATATTGGATAGTCAAGAGTATTTACATGATCCCGTGCAAGGGATAGAGAGATCTAATCCGCCGTACACCTCAATAAAACCGGTTGCGTGTGTTTATCCAACCGGGGCTTTGGAGCTGAGCATTCAAAATGTAGGCCTATTATACCATATTATTAATTGTATATGTTTTAACAGATACTAAACACCAATGAATTTATAGTGTACTACAGATCCTTAAGCTCACTTTCAGTAAATCTGTAACAATGGAGACTCATAATTACCTTTCAGAGGGTGTTAGTGTACAATATACCTCGAGGCTTTATCGCTCCTATTCATGTTTTAGTTCCCATAGATGGACTGGATCTGATCTTAATTATGTCAAGAAATAGATTGTTTTACTGAAACCTTACCAAAGGAAAATAAAATCCGTACCAATGGGCAGGCAGACTAAAAGTTAGCCTTATAAAGTCTGGTTTTCTAGTGATGGGGAGCTCTGGCCTGTAAATCTAGCTGACTGTATCAAATGTGTTTTTACTAACTGGTTTCCCGCTCTCCCTTCACAAAAATTCAGGAACATTTCCTTTAAATTATAAACTATTCCTATCAACCCAATTATTGTAGCCCAGATGGGTAGTAAGAGGCGGTGATCAAATAATTGTGAAGGAAACAGGCAGTGTTGTGTTTATTACTTAAACTATACCTTTAGTTAATTAATAATAGATATTTGGAACACCTTTTAGAAAATACAAACATATTTCTTACGGCTAACCTTAATAAAAACTTACTCTAGTGTTATTTTATAGGTATTGATATTATCTATCAAAAGTTACAGTTATAGATCACGTGACTTGACGTTTGAATACATGAGAGTAGATCTAGTAACTTCAGCTAGTTCGATATATTGGTTTATTCATTATCGTGTCCATCTACTGAGCCAAAGATCCCGGGCTCAATTTCTAGCATGACCGGAAATTTCATAATTTTTATAATGTGAGGAATTTACGACCGTAGGCTGGATGTTGTGTTTGTTCTAGATTTAAGTTAATTTATTAGTCACGTTCTTATTTAATCAGTCTGGTTGGAAAGTGCACCTTAAATAACTCAAATAAATTAAATGAACTTTTAAAATCTATTAAATTTATCTATACGTTAGAAAATTGAGGTATATAAGTCACACTTTCTTGGAATACGACCACACTTACACACAAATATACATATATATAAGCACATATTATAATGCATTTGTACAAATATAAACCTTCATGGCTGACAGAAAAGATTATACATTTCCACAATAATAAATAAAAATTGCATATTTACGAAACTTGGGGTTTTATTTTTTTTTAAAGGAGAGTAAGCGCAAGAAAGATTAATAAAACTTACTTACATAGGTGTGTGTATTAATTAATAACCCAAACCTGGTTTAAACTACTCTCCAATTGATGTTCTAATATAACCATAATATAAATAAATGTTACGACACAATTGTACTAAGTTTCTTATATTGTGTATTAAATCTGGGGGGAAAAACTCAAAAATAATTATTTTTAAACTACACTTAAATGCCATTCACTGGAAAAAATCAAAAATATATTCTTATTTATCAAGAAAAACTATTGTCTATTACCAACTCAAATAAAGCCATTTCTGAATATTTTAAATGTTCTCAAATTTATCATAAGTAAACTACCCTTAAATTACTTTTCCCCAAAAAATAGGTACAAAGTTTTGTTTGTCATGTCAAACAGTCTCCATATATTCAGTCAAAACATTGTTTGAGCCATTTTCAAAATATTTCGAAGTTTTTAAAATCAATCAATAGTATAGAACGTTTACCCAAAAACAAGTATCAGTGTTATTTGTCAAGTAATACAACATTTATATATCAATTTTAATCAAAATCATTAGTTATTTTCAAAATACTTTTGGCCAAAAAAATTCTTATCAGTAATGTACCCTTAATTTGAGGTCTGGTGTCAAAATTTTAGAAAAACAAGGTGTTAGAATGGTAAAATCCAAAGTGTTGGGTTCGGACCCACATCAAACGTAAAGATCCCTCATAATCAGGAGGTACAATATTTGGTTGGTGTTCTTATTTTGAAAGCCAGTTTGCATCCCCTACTGGCTCACTAGGCCTCTCGTAGTTTCATCCCCTATTTCAAGGTTCCTTTAGGGCACACAGTCCCCCTCGTACTTCCCTCCACAGGCACTCCAGGAGGATATAGAGGGGGGTAGGAGGCCGAGAGGAAGACCAAGGGACAGAGGGCTGAAGGGAGTAAAGAGGGATGTGGAGGAGAGAGGAGAGGATTGGTCCGAGGTGGGGGGAGGAAAGGAGGTGGTGGAGAGACCTATGTTCCAAACAGACCCAGCCAGGGGCTGTAAACTGCTCATGATGAAGATCACAATACTTTATCTTGATATGGGAAAGTAAATTGAATTTTATTTAACAGCATGGGTCACGGGGTATATGCGACCAAACTCTGAACAGACTAGCTGACCGTTTATGGGGCTCTAGATTCGAATATCAGCAAGGATTGATATATGTTGCCTTTCAACATACGGCATGGCTGGTGACGGATATGTGAAGTTTCAAATATTAGAATAATACAATGAAATATAATTTTTAAATGCCAATTGATCTACACTAAGGTTTTATCAACATCTCTCTTGGCTAATGCGGATGTATTTACCCTAAAAGCAACCTTGCTCATACCCTCTTTCTGGATAAAGCCGGTAATAAGCTTTGTGTAAGACATAAATAAGTTTAGAAACAACCCCCAATATATTTCCAACGTTGTTCTGTGTGCTTCAGGGGTGTTCCTGTTCTGTTGGGTGCCATTTTTCACTTGCAACATCTTGGACGCCATGTGCACCAAGCTGTCTCAAGACTGTTCACCGGGCGTCACCGCCTTCATCCTCACCACGTGGCTCGGCTACATGAACAGCTTCGTAAACCCGGTCATCTACACTATCTTCAACCCGGAGTTCCGCAAGGCCTTCAAGAAATTGATGGCGCTAGGCACGTAACCATCCATCCGCGTTAACTTCAAGGGAGACCGGGTCCGCTAGTGGTCTCGGTGCGCTATAAAGCTTGCGCACACCTATTCCAATGAGGAAAGGCTGCACTGGAGCTCTCAGTACGTTATCAAAGCTTGTGTGCACTTATGTTACGGAGGAAAAGGTCAAGCAGGACTTTTGGTACATTGCTAAAGTTTTAGCGCACTTAATCCAAGGAGGAAAAGGTCCACTAGGGCTCTCAGTACATTGCGAAAGCTTTTGCGCGCCTAATCCAAGGAGGAAAAGGTCCACTAGGGCTCTCGGTACATTTCCAAAGCTTTTGCGCGCCTAATCCAAGGAGGAAAAGGTCCACTAGGGCTCTCGGTACATTGCCAAAGCTTTTGCGCGCCTAAATCCAAGGAGGAAAATGTCCACTAGGGCTCTCGGTACATTGCCAAAGCTTTTGTGCGCCTAATCCAAGGAGGAAAAGGTCCACTAGGGCTCTCGGTACATTACTAGTGCTCGCGTTTATCTACTACAAAGAGGAAGTTTCTGCTTGTACTTGCATAATTTTGCCACAGCTCGCGTGATTTATATCACGTGACCAAACTTTACTCGCGTTTTCCCTAAGGGTTAAATACACTGTTAATTATTCCATTAAAGAGCTAAAGTTCTTTGTCTTTATTTAATGGGTTTAAGGCACTGTTAACGAACTTGTTAAATAACCAAAGTTTATTTGCGTTTATTAATAATATAGCTAAGGGCCAATCGTCATTTATTATATTTTATTAAAAGGGTCGAAGGCATTCAATAACGAAGCCAAAGTATATTTGAGTTTATTAATATTGTTGAGGACAATCTTAAATTTATCGTTACCTAATAAAAGTTAATTAAGCTTCAAAAACACTTTTAAAAATCTGGTTACCTAATAAAGGTTCATTCGCGATTTCTCTAAGTGTGGAAAATTCGGGTATTGATTTATTTACCCAACCAAATTTTATTAGAACTTTATTTTAAGAGACAAAGATATTATTAATAAACTTATAGCGCAATAAAATGTATTATATTTATTGTGAGGGTGAGAGTTGCCAACAATTGTCTTTGTAATCAAACAGATTCTACTAGGGCGAATTCCAATTGGAAGAGTTACAATGAATGACCTTGGCACGGCATCAATTTCTGACAATACCTCAATTAAATGTCACATAATCAACACATGAGGTTTATTTCATTCATTCTCATCTCAATTGTTTCTCCAGATACTCAAATCCATATGACTTTATTTTATACAGATATGACTGTTTAATTAAAAACCTCCTATAAGATGAAATAATGTATTTTTTGGAAAGTTTCTGGATAGAGCAATTGATAGAGCAATGCCAAATCAAATCAAAGGTATGGAGTTTGAATCCTTTTCCAGACACATCTTTCAAATATATCACGGCTAGTCTCAGGAATTCTGTTAGTTATAGCTTATACTATCCTCAGTTTTAAGTTAATGAATGTTTTGTGAAACTCGTAGAAGCCAAACAAATGCTTAAATGCATCAACCATTGTCATAAACAACTTAATTAACATATTCCCTCACACATTCTTTAGGCTCTAATTCTTCAAGTCATCAAAAACACACCACTTATTACGTGATATAGTGTTTGTTATCAATTTTGGAATCTTCGTCAACATGGTAAAAATAACTATTACTACTAGATAAGTTTACTAATTTTTAATTTACAAAGCTATGTAACATTTTATTAGAGTCTTTTAAGCATTTTTGAAAACCATAAATTTAAACCTTTCAACATTTTGTAACATTTTTCAAAATATATATTCTATTATGAACAAAATTCATCAAATTGGTTTGACTTATACTATATTATTAATGAAACATAATTTTAATAACATATCACATATTTAATAATTATTAATAGTTTGAATAACATACATATTATTAATAGTCAATAATTAGGTGTATTGAATATAACGACGGCTATTACGAATGATTCAGATCAAAGCTGTAAAAACGAATCAAGAAATTATTAATTGTTCCAGGAATTCAGGGTATTTTAGCTATAGTATGAAATTAATTGAAAGAGGACATTAAAAAAACACCTAATTTGAAGAAAATTATTAAGAATTGTAAAAATAAATTGTATTAATACCAGTATAAATAAATTATTCAGTCAATTTTTTCTGTAAATATCAACCAAACTTATGCTCTCTCTTTGACAGTAGAAGTATTTAGTCTGAGTTAGAAATAGAAAATTAAAATTGGTGATTTGCTAGTATTTTTTTAAATGCAGTTTGCATTTGCTAAGAATATTAAAGAATATTTTTCATGTAACCAATAACAAACATAACTTTAATTACAAAAATAAATGCTATTTATCTTTACAATAAATATAAAATATATTTATAAAATATTACATTATATTTATATGCCCAAACTGAACACAAATGTTATGATCTGTGTTCATATAATAATTATGTTTACTGTACAGTTTTATGCCTAAATTAATTTTCTCCTTATGTTCACAAGCTATTTTTTAAGAACATTAGGCATATTTAATATCAACATCCAGTTAATCTATTATTTACAAGAATATAATAATTATAATATATTTTAATTCACTAGAAACGTAATACAATGTGTATTTCTTAATAAAGCATAACTTAATACTATGACCTATTTTTACTGTTGATCTTTAATAATGTATAGCATTTGTTTTATACAATGAGCTTTCACATTAAAATAATATTTATACTTGATAAAATAAGATATTATTTTCATAACTTAATATAGTAATGATTTAATATAAATGTATCATATTAACATCATACTGTATATCATTGTACATAGCCTTACATTCTCAACTTTAATATAATATAGCCATGTACCATATATGTAAATATTACATCTTGTAAAATATTATTATTCTTTTTACTATAGAAATACAACACTCCATTTCTATTCTAATTTTGTAAAATAAAAATTTGGTCAAGTAGCTAGATGTTTATTAAATAACAAAAATAGGTATAGATTGTACATATTATAGTACTAAATATTCCTGGCTTTCTACCAATGTAATAACCACCTTTTTCTAGTCACATAATGTGACTATATCTTGTGCCAAATATATGTAAATAAAAAAAGTATTGCAAATCGTGAGACCATTGTTGCACTATGGCCTTCTAGCATTGTTGAAACTGTGTGATTCTTATTTCTACTTCGAAACTTGATGGTCGGATTATGAATGCGTGTTTGCATCTATTTTTTAAACATAATATGTAAGTAAAACTTTTTTTATTCATCACAATTATATTTTGAAAAAAAAAAAATATTGATAGAAAAACAATTGGATGCTTAATTTTTCTACTGTTACTCAACTGCAATATAAACACCTATGTGATGTAAAAAGTAACGCTTTAGTGTGTGTTTTCAATGTGTTTCTGTTGATTGTTGTCTATAGAAGAATGTTTGTAATAATGTACCAACAAGATGAATAGATTGTGCAGTATGTGAATGTAAACCTTATACACAAACATTTCAAGACCCAAAAAGTGTAAAGGGTTTAAAGAACCGTGACTCGAAAAAAAGGGTTATTGTTTCACGAAGGTCATTCAAATTGGATATATTTTAAGAAAGAAATTTCACTCTATTTTACAGACAAAATAATTGTGTTTATATTTGGTTATTTACACTATATAAATTCCTGGAATTACTGAAAGAAGTACAAGAAATAGAATATTAAAAGTTTTGATCCTTGTTACAGTTATTCATTAAACTGTATTGACTAAAATATAGTTTGTAAAAATGAAATAAAGAAAACAATAAATGTTTAATTGATGTTGTGTAACATAGTGTCACATCTGATTTTAAACCATCAATAGTTAGACTATTAACTTATATCAAATATTTTGTTTCAGGCACTTTTTTTTTGTTTAAAAAAATAAACAAACCTTAAACATAATGTTCTAATTGAAGTTAACAATAGTAAAAGAGTAACACATAATAAATCGGTTCAATTTCTATGAAGTAAATAGCTATTGAGTTGAATTGATTAAAAGTGGTTTGGCATATCGTCAAATTTAATATACTTATGTCGTGTGCAAAACCAATTTTCTTCATTGTGAAATAATGTATAACTAGAAAGCTGCGTTTATTTAACAACCCCGCTGTTTTGTTTCGACATATTCCAAATTAATAATAAGTATTTCTTCTGCTTCTTTACATCCTGAGCCCCATCCAGGAATTTGTATTAATACAACCAATATAATAAACAGTACACACTTCTCAGACATCGTGTAATCACGAGGAAATAGAAATAAAACCATTATTACTAAACCCTTGTTGTCTTATTTTATCCAACATGTAACTGGTGACATTTAGATCGATACAAAGCGTATTTTCTTGTGAATAGTTGTATCGACACCATCATTGGCGCTCGCGTGGACTAAGGAGTCTCTCTAGAGTTAAACTGGATTGACGGAGAAGGGGATATTGAGGTTTAAATCCTGGTCAAGTGTATTGAGGGTTTTATTCCTGAATTATTTCCTACTTTCATTCCACACAAATGCAGGCAAGTTTACTCTTTAATTCTCCTGTCTTCGTCTTATTTCATTAGCATAAATAATGTATGCTCTAAGACGTGTTAAAAAATATTATTTTCGACACTGCCTGTGATATTTTGCCAAAGAAATCAGTATCTTTAGTTAAATGTTATCAATTTATAACTCATCTTTGATAATTATTATTTAACAAATTATATTAAATAGGTACAATACCTTTGCTAAGTAAGTAACGTGTCTGCCCATTATGGTAAGGGTATTGGGTTCATTTCTTGGCATGGCTGAATAATTAATCATTGGTGAAATATGTTTTTCCTTTTTTCGCAATAACTAACTAACGGTTGGGGTTTGGTTGTTGTGTCTGTTATAAATTTATATAGGTTGTGACGCTTATATAATTAACTGATTTAAAATGTGCACGTTAAATACCTCAAATAATAATATATTAAGTGCACTTATATTGACTCTGTATGCATTAAATAAGATTAGTATCTTGATATTCACAGTGGTGGGCACGCAGATATAGGTGTCAGTCTAGTATTGTCTAGTTCTACGGTGATGGTATAGGAGTATTATTCTGTTCTGTTACGCTGGGAAGAGGGGACTGTTCCCTAAACTACTTCCTCTTCTTTCTTCTCGCAGAGGTGGGTGCCCTTCCTCTAAATTTTACCCTCGTAATTCTTACTCCATTAGTGCAAATAGGTGGAGAGCCCAGACAAGCTCTAATGATCAGAGAAGATGGTAGAAAATCTTTAATCACTTTCGCGTCAATAAAATATGTTTGGTTGTGTACCTCTTGGACATAAACTACAAATATGATGTGATATATACGGTTTCTTGCCATCTATTTAAAATTTGAAGTGATTTCCTCCTACAAGTCAACCGATTGGCATCAGTAAATTTTAAATTAAAATTTAATACACCTAGGATGTGCCTAAAATTTTAAAAATTCCTACATATTCAAAGGGAAAACTGCAATTTAATAAAACCACAATTTATTTTAAAAATAATTTTTTGAGTTATACTTAACCGATTGTTTTACTTTATTTTTGTAGATTCATGCATTTATTTGGAGAATTATTAATCATAGCAAACCAATTTCCAATATCGGAGCCACGGTTTACTTATAATTTACGTCGTTATTTGGTGAATGTGTAGATGGCTATTAATTTAAGACAGAGTGTTCTTTCTCCTATAGTGGACTTGACAGCTGAAAATTAAAAACTAAATGGCCACTAAAGGGTAACAATTTATTAATAAAAATAGTTGAAATAAAACTAATTCTAAGTAAAATGACATTTTATTTGAAACAAAAAAATAGTAGCTTAGTACAAATTTTAACTTTATTAAAAGTATATTGAAATTCTTTTTTTAAGTATGTGAGAATACAGATAAAGATTGTTCATCCTTTGGCTAAAAATAGTATTATTATTATTAATATTATTATTATCAATCAAATTTAAATTATAAATATATTATCAGATTATTTTAAGGGGGACTTCTTGATACTATCCTGTTACAATATTAATCTAATTGGAAATGCTATCTAATACTCTTAAAAAATTTAAATCTATCTAGAAATAGAATTTATAAATTATATAGATGGACATTTAGAATCTTTAGAGTCTAAAATCTGATAGGAAATTTCCAAATACATATTTTTAAAGTAGACTTTAGTATATAAATTTATCACTTAATTGAATGTTGATGCTGCATCTTTAAACTAAAAATTAATATATGTACTCACTATTATTATTTATTTTAATCTTAGCATTTAGATGGTACTTAAATTTCCTACGCCAAATTTTAAGCTAATATGAATAAAATTCGAATAAGGTCTTAACAAATCTAGCCAGTGCTTCATGTATTTTCTAATACAGTGTAAAAATTTGATATTAAGGCTAGAAAGAAATTAAATTTTATTCGACCCACTATTATATAAAAATAAAATGTGAAGTTTCAAAATAAATAAATTATATGTAGGCTCTAAATTAAATTACTCTCAAAGATTATTTTCACTTTATTTTTTTATTTCCTTTATTCATAAAAATTAATAATTCTATTTAATACAAACTAAAATCAATACAAACAAAATTAACAGATCACAATTTGTAAAATGTAAATAAAATAAATAAATATTAACTCATTATGTACATATATATTATAGAAATATTTTTACATTCATTTATTTATTAATATAATTGGGATTTGTTTTATAAACAAATCAATAAAACTAGATATTGAGTCCTATATTCCAAGCATAAATTCCATTTATTACTTTAGTTACCAATGTATTAAAGTGACTAACAATCAATATTACTCAGACTTTAATTTATATCTAAATATAAAGAGTAAAAGTATTCTATCGTAAGAAATTAATACTTTTTAAAGGTTGAAACAAGCTTATAAATAACCATGTGAATCTATAACTTATAAACTAATTTAACTAAAATCTCTACATATGAAACCTAATATGTGGTTTTCTCAATCTTAGCATTAGATTAGTTTGTACTCTAGTCACATAAACTTCGTGCTTTATATTCTCACATAAAAACAAAGCTATATGATATATAAAATGCATACTAATTTTACAGGAGTAATAAAGCACTCATTAAAGCTGTTATTTTAACTTCATTTAAAACCACAAAATAAATTAATATATCGACATCATATTAATAACTAAACTTAACTTGCATGCTATAATCCTAATTAGGAAAAAAGGACTTTCCTATCTTCAGGAATCAGGTACAGTACAGATAATACTTCATTAATAGACACAATTGTGAATAGATTCATTAGTTTCTGTCAAATTAAAATAAATACAATCCACAAAAACACTTTAATAAAAGTGTTGATAGGTGATTCTTTTCATATCTCGTATAATTTAAAATGACTTCCTGTAGACAGATAAGTCAATATGCTAGAGGAGACATGTTGTCAGACACAAAGATAATAAATTAGAATTATTTTAAATTGGTCACTAATGAGGTAACTTTAAAGGTGAAATAAAAGGATTATTAGTTACCATTAATAGTAATGAACTGAGTACTACAGTACCATTGCTTAGTGTTCTGCTTAGCAAGTAAGTCTATATAACATATTAATAGTTTTGTATGTTAGTTTTTTTTGCATTACTTGATTTAAAACAATTAGGTTTTATATATACATTCATTTTATAAATAAAATAATGGATGTTTTATTTCAATTGAATGGTTGGTACGATAGGTTTTTTTCTTGATGACAGTAAATAAACTTTAACAAATGAAAATCAACTGTGCCAAGAGCTGCTTCATTTGATGTTTTAAAACGTGAAATATGCGTATATTAAGTCAAATATGGTAATGAAAAATAGACGAAGGCCTATCAGTGAGCGAAGTAAAGCGTTTACCTGAGAATGTAGATATCGTCTTTCATCTATCCTCTAAAGACCCAAGAACTACGTTGTGGGTGGTTAACACAATTAAGATATTTTGGCCTGTTTTGGTTTTTATCAGACCGAAAGGGACAAAAATGAAATCATACTAAATACTAATCTAGCACATGTTGAAAATATTTGTAAGCAGTGTAGCCAACTACTGTACAATACATTGTCTTATTGATCGATCTACAGTCAATTTTTTCTATCTGACAGCTAAAAAAGTTATTAGATCTACTTTTACGTATTAATACGTATTTAGGCGATCTTCATCTGTCACTTTTGATAGATTTTATCATTATCTATAAAATAAAATTATTAATAAGTTCAAATGTCTTAATTTAGACCCCAAATAAAAGTTTGTCATTTCTAAAATTTTCTTTCTACCAAGAACCTACTATCGCTAGTTAGTACCCTAATTTTGGTAGGAAGTCCTTTCTGGAAGACCTTTAATCCTACCAAAATACTACCATTCAGTATAATTCTGATACAACATAAAGTCTTCCAGAAGGGACTTCCTAACCAAATCGGTGTATATTCATCCATGACACTTACACTTATTTTATAATTTATTTTATTCGTCTTGGGAGTCCAACCTCGAATTCAAAACATAGAAGAAATTGTTACCAAAGAAACAACATGGCACGAAGAACAGTCTGACAGTTACAAGAGTTTCTGGGAAAGTTGCCATAAATAGGCCAAGTCATATGTCACTTTTGACAGTTACAAGAGTTTCTAGGAAAGTTGTCATAAATAGGTCAAGTCATATGTCACTTCTGACAGTTACAAGAGTTTCTAGGAAAGTTGTCATAAATAGGTCAAGTCATATGTCACTTCTGACTGTTACAAGAGTTTCTAGGAAAGATTGTCATAAATAGGCCAAGTCATATGTCACTTCTGACCGTTACAAGAGTTTCTAGGAAAGTTGTCATGAATAGGTCAAGCCATATGTCACTTCTGACAGTTTGTTGTTGTTTTATTCCACTCTGTTTCCTCCCACGTTCTTACTTGACGGGTTTTAAGACTGATATTTCTCCATGACGTGTATGTAGAACGCAGGGTCTTCAATTTCCTCCAAAGGTTTGAAGTCACCATAGATCGTGTGCGTCGACCTCGGTCCAAAGGTATCCTGCAGCATGTCCTTGAATACTTCCAGCCGGTGGGGGTAGTAGGACAACCGGAACTGGCTAAAATGTCAAGTTTGTTAGGTAATTTATCAGCTGCGTGCATATGCCCTAGTCTTAACACAGCATGTAAGAATAACCTGGATATATATTAAATACAAGATTACATTCGAAACAGAAATTGCATCCAAGCACAGTTTTTTTGTTTTATTTTCCTAACAAAAAGACAATATTATTTTTAAATTAGGTTGTATTTTTTTTAATATGGTGGCCAGAGTTCCTGGCTACAGACCCAGAGGCCCCAGATTCGATCCCAAGCACTTAAAGAATTTATGTGAAGCATTGGATATGTAATGGGGTCAACTAAGCTTCATGAGGACAACATGAAATGAAAAAGTAGCACCTCCACTCTAGAAAACTGAGATTATTAACCTAGGGTACGTTGTGTCGACCACATGTTAAAAGTTGGCACTATCTTCTGTAATATATGGTGGCCGTTTGGTCTGTATGAACTGATTGCGGGCTGATGACAAAAGTTTATTTGTGGTAAAACTATTTTTTGTCTCAATTCCCTTGTCTTTTAAACATAATACTTCAAAACTGCACCATAATGGGACCTACGTCAAGTTTGAGTTGTATTATCAAGTTAATTAGGTATTATCCTAGGGCGGAAACGGACTCTTAGTATTAGAGTTGAAATACGTTTGAACACTTAAATTTATTTTATAAGAAGTGAAAACTAAACAGAAGAAGTCAAGTCGAAGATATATTATGTAATGAACATAATTAATACACCGTTTAATTGCAATGCCATTTAAAAAATCTTATTGTGTTAAATTGTTCATTTTCTTAAGTGTTTATTGAAGTTGTGATATCTTTCAGAATGTGTTGAAATACCTTGCACGCACAAATGGATTGTTTGTGTTTATATAGGGTTTCTTTCAGAAATCTGGTAAATCTGAGACGTATGATTGTTCCAAACATTGCCCCCAGTAAGTTTGTACCAACCTCCTGGAGTCTTCATTGATCCTGTTGTCTCCATCAGATTTGTTCCAGTCGTCAGAGATGTCCAGTAGGTAATCCAGAGTGACCAAGTTGGGTCGACCGTTCACATACAGCACTGACGTCACTATCTCTGTCGTGTGCTCACTCTGGAAACAGATTTACTTTATCAGAAATATCAACACCCTTCCCTGCCCTTCTTTGGAAGTACTCCTGCGTGGACGGCGTCTTGTAATACCTTCATTCTATGAAGAGCACAACAATCATATCCTAGACCAATAATTTACTAAATATTTATCCAAAGAGAACAAAACTAATCTCAAAAGTATTAGTTTTGTGCATCAAATAGGATCTAAACACGGGGCCTCATGAGTCACTACTGACTGTACCAAGGGATTGACTCCTTAAAAATATTATTATTATTATTTAGTTCAACAATACAACAATAAGAAAAATGATATGAAATATATTTTTATAAATCTAACAGTTTCTGAGATATTGGCAAATATATTAATACAATGTTGTGAGTTTTAGTTGTGACGAGATACTACTTAAGTTTTAACGCAATAATTATCCAATGCCATAGAGTCATTAAATATAAGTAAGTCTTTAAAAGTTTATGTTGTTTTTCCTTAAACCTGTTAGAAGAAATGTTTGTACAACAATAATCTATCTCTATTTTAAATTCAATAGTCAATATTTACATTTTTTTATTGTTCATAATGATTATAAATGGGGAATTTAATAACAATGTGATGGCATGAGGATTTGCAACACCTATTAAAATGTCAAAAATGTTAAACGGAAGTTGAAATTTTAATACGAAGTGTTGACCCTCATTGACCCAACATTGTTATTTTTTATCGGTCCAAACATACAAATGAGGACATTAATTCTTTACAAACCAAATTATAATATTTAATACCGGAACTAAAAAAAAGGTTTCCATAAGTATATTGCAATCTATGCTTGGGTTTGCTAGTGTATATTATTTCGTTTCACATAGAGATATTTACTCAAAACTCGTAATATATGTGAAACGAAATAATATACACTAGCAAACCCAGGCATAAATTGCACTATACTTATGAAAAACCTTTTTTTAATTCCGGTTTTAAATATTATAATTTGGTTTGTAAAGAATTAATATCCTCATTTGTATGTTTGTACCGATAAAAAAGAACAATGTCGGGTCAATGAGGGTCAACACTTCGTATTAGAATTTCAACTTCCGGTTAAAATTTTTGACATTTTATTAGGTGTTGCAAATCCTCATGCCATCACATTGTTATTAAATTCCACATTTATAATAATTTTGACTAATAAAAATGTAAATATTAACTATTAAATTTAAAATAGAGATAGATCATTGCTGTATAAACATTTCTTCTATGAGATGTAAGGAAAACAACATAAACTTTTAGAGATTTACTTATATTTAATGACTATGGCATTGGAGAATTATTGCGTTAAAACTTAAGTAGTATATCTTTACAACTAAAACTCATAACATTGTATTAATATATTTGGCAATATCTCAGAAACTGTTAGATTTATAAAAATACATTTCATATAATTTTTTAAAATTTTAATAGTACTTAAATTTTGCAATTATAAGTTATTTAGTATCTCAAATAGTTTCGGAGAAATGGAAGTTTCTGCTTCAGTAAATTACCCAAAAATTCATTTTCATGGTAAAATGAAAATAGACCATTTATTTTATATTTTCGCCCTTTCTTAGCTTGAAAGTTATTGGTTTTATAAAAATATGCTTCTCATAAAATATTTGTATTATAAAGATACCTACGTATTTGTAACGATAAGTAATTTAATATATCAAATAGTTTAGGAGATATTATAAAATTGATAATTTACGCATCAGACCGAAGCCCTTTAAGTCAATTTGCCTAAATATTTAGAAAAGCCAATTTGTTTGTAATCTTTATAAATGTTAAGAAATGAAATTTAATCAAAATCGTTAGAGCCTATTTTGAGAAAATCGAGTTTTTGTCTTTTTGCCCTTCAGTAAAACACGCTTAATTTTATGGTTAGACATCCAATTCCAAAAATCCTTCGGGCCAAACCTATGAAAACCCTAGATACCAAGTTTTAGCCCGATCGGTAAAATAGTTTAGGCTCTAGTTGGAGGTACAGACAGTATGACAGATAGACAGAACGTCTAAAACAACTTTTTTGGATTCGGGGAGTCATGAAACGTCAATATTCATCAAAATCTTGAGTTCGACTTTTTTTTGAAGATCACAATACTTTCTCTACCTGTAAGAAATATAGGCTAAATATTTTCAAGTGTTTTCTTATTTTGCACTAATATTTTAGTTCCTCGCCTAAACAATGTTCAACCCATTTAATCAGTTTTGGAATCTCTGTTTCGTCAGAACCTTCACATTCAGAAAGTTGTCTTGAAAATATTAACGATTCTACAGAATCATTTACTTATAAGGCTTGAGTCATACATTCGCCTAAAATAGAGCTTAAAATGGTGCCACCATTCACACTCTGTATGTTGACCCTTGATGTATTGCAACGCAAACTTTAAACCTCTGGTTATCAACGTATTTAATATTCTAGTGGATCATCATATACTTTAGATCTAGGACACAAATTATAGTGCTGTGTCGTGGCACAACACCACACATAGGTAAATACGCAATCCACTCCGGGCTAGTTTAAACCTCTTCAAAAGAGCCAAAGAAGTTCTCGTCTTGCTTTTAGCACTTTCAAATGCGCATGCGCACTGATTAGTGATTTGAGAGTGTTATTGGGTTTCCGGTGCTGTGGAACTCAAGCAGAATGGACAAAGACGAGATGAGTTGAAGTTTAGCAGATAGTCCCGTGACACCATTTCTGTTCTGCGCTTGTTTTTCAGCGAGTGTGCGAATACACAAAAGGTCATCATCATTACTCAGATCGGCGTTAAGGAAACGGGTGTGCACCAGGGTAGTGATGGGCACTATCGAATGATTTAAACTATCGAATGATGAAAACTATCGTTTCCAAACTATCGAATAATTATTCGATAGTTTTCATTCGAATGAATATTAGTTAGT
>CABFOV010010187.1:0-16963 GCA_902141375.1 Timema poppense
AGAACATTACATGATACTAAAATAAAACTTTTTTCTGTTTTTATTAGTGGCTCAAGGAATAAAGCGGTTATTTATATAATTACTAAGTATCTTTTCACTTTATCTTTGGGTATCAATCTACCGTCACGATTTATAAATAAAAATGAACGCCTGTCTGACTGTGTGTGTGTGTGTGTGTACTTGCCACCTTACCTTAAACCAAACTTAGTTAATTTATAAAAGCTATCTAAACAGTGAAACTGTTTGTAAGGTTTTCCCAAACCAAATTCTGGTACACATTCTACCTGGACGGAAAATCTAGTCGACTAGCAAAACCCCTTCGCAAATACGGGATAAACTCGGTAGGAAGTACGACCGTTCTAGCAGATATTAGCGGTGCTAAATATATCGAAGTTTGAATCCTTTTGGACACTCCGTCTAAATGTCAGCCTCATTTAATTCTGGAAGGGGAACTCAAATCCCTGCCGAGTAAACTGTTGGTATTTCTCCCTCCGGAACATTTTTGTAACCATCCCTACCGCACCATCTTTATTAATACACAGACGTTTGACATGAAAAGGGTACGTTTAACTCATCTAGGTATGACGTGAGAAGTTGTGATTGTGAATCTCACTTTGGTGAATTGGGGTGTTTTCTACTCTCTTTCACTCTACGTAAACGCTGGAACATTTCTAGCTTACTCCTCCGGTCCATGACAGATACCTACATCCACACATGTCAACGGGCGATACAACCAATTTTAGTAGACTTTTGGGATGGGGGATAGCAGCCCCTAACTGAGGATAATAAATCACCGTAAGGTTTCCGAGGGCCCTGATTGTGCATAATCAGGGCTGTGTCAATGCTGTCTAGTTGCGAAAAAGCCCATTACCACATAGGGCGTTGCGACATTGCGATGACTTTTTGCGACACCGGGAAAACCCATTACCACATAGAAATGGGGGGGTTGCGACATAATTCATGGTCACGATCTATTCCTGTCTCGTCCAGCCACCAAAATGGCGCCAGTCATCAGGGAAAACCCATTGTCACATAGAAATCTCGAAATAAACCTTTGCGACATTGAAGAAGGACAACAGGTCGTTAACGCCATGTCGTCATGGAAATAACCAGAGGGGAAATTCAGGTCAGACGGAAAGATACTGGCATCAGGTATGAGTCACCAAGGAAAACCCAGAGGTGAGTGCTACGACATAGCACGCAATGATTACGTCACACAACTTGGTGTCAATGGTCAAATTGGGTCATATGCCATACTAGCTACTTCCTTTTAATGGAAACATTTACGTAATACAATCAGGTTGGAGGTGGGTATCAGGCTAAATGTCTACTTGGCTGTACTTGAGGTGGAAGGAGGGACCAAGAAGGTGAATCAAGAGTTTCGTGGTTTGTGGATAGGTCAATAATTCGTGTGCCTATTATTTGAAGATGTAAATACAATCAAAATGATATAAATGTCAAATATTCAGATGATATAATAAATAATATGAACCAGTGCTAAAGTGGGGAGAGGGTTGAAAAATCAAGTTAAAACTAACATATATAAAATCACATATTAGCATTCTTGACCGGGATTAAAACTCCGACCTCCTCGCTATTGTCTGACAAAGGCAATGTGAATCTAACGATTGATACAGCTTGAACCACTTTGCGGAGGTTCTTTGTTATTAAGATTGATCAATTAGCCGTGTTATTATATTTGTTAATTACGACTGTAGCCACTGCTACGATGCTAGAGCTGGGTATTATAACTTGTGGATGTAGCCTATATGTTGTAAATGTTCGTCAGGAGCTCGAACGGCAGGCCGTGGAGCAGTATGACGAGAGCAGCAGTGATGACACTGAAACCACCAATATGACAGGGGAAGGAGGATGTCGTAATGGCTGCCCCACGGCTTGTCGGAACACCCTCAAGTCCAGCAAGTCAATATATGGGGGCTTTGCTGCCGTCGACAAAGGTCGTCTCGTGGTGAACGAGACGAAGAGCCTGTCCGCCATTTGCCGGGAGGAGACGTCTCGCAACAAGTCAGAGCACTCTTGCGGGGACGAAGGTAATACGGAGGACGTTGTGTGATTCCGTTACACACATTAAACATATAAGTACCGGTACGTTGCTACACGAAAAATTACAAAGGGGCAGCAGAAAGGATTTTTTTGTTTTCATTTTTGTAATATGGTATTATCTGGTAATAGAAAGCATAAGCTTTTTTTTTTGCTATGCCGAGCCAGGCTATTAGGTGTCATCTTTAAACTAAGAAAAGCTGTTGTGAAGTGCATTGTGAAAGGAGGGGGAGAAGTTCTAGTGCCTACATGGTGTTACATGAAGAGAGGATGAGTACATCACATTGTTACGTAACATAAATCTTATACTTAATTTGTAATATTTAAAACCCAATATGGTTGTTCATGTTTTCACCGCTAGTAAACTTGCTTATAGATTACTTCCTATCCTTGAGTTGTATTAAATCTGAGACCCTCCTTTAATGTAATGAAACCTTCCCTATATAATAATGACATTCACTCTTGATGTGAAAAGTTACGTAATATAGTTTGGAGGGGACAAGGATCAGGCTAAATGTATACTTGATGTTACATGGGGCAAGGAGGGTGGAGTGTAACAAAAAGGCGTTACGTGGTTTTCTGGATGACCCCTTACTAAGATATGTCAGAAGTTACAGATGTTTATTTTTAATATCCAGGGAATTAAATTTAGTTCAGGGTGAGAACCAGGAATGTCAGCTTAACAATGTGTGTAGCACAACACCAGTGTTATAATGTTATGTTTCGATGTGTAAGATTTTTATTTGACATAGTTAATAGTGTGAATTTGTACAATATTAATTGATGTATTCCATTTATATTTCAATATTATTTTGATTAGAAAATGTATACAATGGTTCCTGTAAAATAATACAAACTGGCAGACCTGGCTCTCCCCCTCCCTGGATTAACAAGCAGTGGCCAGTTACTGGTTGTCCACTGCATCTTAATCCCACTGATATAACGGCGACATATCAATTAGTTTTGGAAATAATTTCAAAAGAATCCTCAACGTTCTGCATAACTCTTCCTTTAAAACCATTAACAATGACTCACAGCTGACCTAAAAGATTTGGTCTGTTAATCAGTAACACAAAATCCTATAGTAATAAACTAATTAAGGACCTAAACAGCCTGTTAAAGATTGTGAATAAATAAACTAGGTTCAATAGTTGGAACTAATGTTTTCGGCTTGCACCGCGTTGAGGGAATAATCACTTCCTGAGTTTCGATGGTAGTTACAACGGCAATAATCTTGGATGCGTGATGTAATAATCTAATCGATAACCAACAGTCAGTAACGTGTGAAAATTGGTACCCATCACCACGTGCTCAGTTGCGATATCAATCCTCTTTAACAGACTTCCATTATGAAAGATATTGTGTCTCCTTCTGATACTTATAAAGTATGGTGCTTTGATTATATTAAGGTTCACTAGGTAATTCACTTTATTCTAATTAATTATTATCGATGAAACCCCACTTTATTTCTTGAGCCATTAGTCAGTTCCACCAGTCAAAGCAAGTTCACATTTAATCAAACCCATTTACTAGGCTTATAATATAAGTATATGTAGATGAAAACCTTTTTAGTTATCACGTCCACATAAAGTCTAGATGCATCATAGAAGGCTTGCGCTGGTTGTCCAATATTGCGTAAGACAAAGGTTACAGCATTGTAATACCGATCGTTGTCCATGTCTTTGGCAGATAAGATGTATCTTCCTATTATATCATACAAATCAGTATAAATCATCTGCTGTTGAGGGACAGACTCTTCCAACTTTATAAACTTGGGAGCCAAGGAACAGAACAAACCAAAACGATCCTCCTGCCGACAACATGAACTCCAAACCTCTTCCAACCCTTGCCTGCTGGTCCTTTCAAAATGTGTAGTCATGGCTCTATCCTTCTCCATATTCTAAACAATAGCATCTATATGTTTCCAAATTATATTTTGAATGCTGTTGAAAGTAAATATACGTTCGTTACTATGCATACTATCCTTAATATCAAGGTAAAACATCTAACAGGCATCTTTCCTTTAAAATTGTTTATCGATGTTAAGAAGTCGTCTATACTCTACATATAAATGTCCTCTCTAGAAGTCAAAGTCAGATTCGTGTCAAACATACCAACGCATGGACTATTTCGATTAAAACGACACGACCTATTTTCAACTTAAAAGCCATATGGGCTAATCGGATAATATAAAGGTATCGAACTCACGCATGTACCGTTTTGATCAAGGTATTTACGTATCTTTATCTTTACGTGGCAGCATAAAAATCATGTTTATTCTTCCATCATCAAAAACATAGCTCCTTAAACTTATAAAACATATCAGTATTCACATCTCTATAGCCTATAGTATATTGTTTTATGTCTACTAATACTGAAATAAGATTGTTTGTTATATAGCTGGTCACACGCGACGTCATCAAAGATGAGAACAGCTTAAGTTGTTGCTTATGTTGGCATCATTGTCAGAGTAGGGAAAGTACCCCATTCCATTCATGAGCGAGAGTACTTGAGATAAACGCTGATGCTTGGGCTGGTATAGTGATTTGAAGTATACATACTCGTTTTTGAATATTAATCCACTATATTTTTCTAACAGACTTATCACGACATTCATCTTCCCACAATTTGAAGGTCCACATATGACGCAACGTATTGTATCTAGTATCAAAGTACCATGCCCCTGAGGGAGCTCCTTGCACTACTATTGCATACGGGTAGTAATCTGTATATTTCAAGAACCGCGTGATAACTAGTACAGGTATGTATTGAGCATGACGATTTAAACCTCTTCATAACGTATCATGAGGTGGAGAAATATAAAAGGCAGCGTAATATTAGATAAGCTCATTAAGAAGTTAATATTTGAGCTTAATACACCATGTTATCAGAATTGTGGTCCAGGTACAAGGTTGGAAAAAGTTCAGAACAAGGTGATCCTGGTGGCCTGTGGATAACAGGATATTGCATACTTTTAAGTCAAAGATATAACGGGAAAACATACTGTCGACAATAAGTTTGTTGAGAAAGCCTGGAAACTTGCATTGTGTCCAATTCAAATTTGAATGAGAAAGCAGTGTGGGCTGTGACTAACGATATTAAGTCAAAAGTCAAGATGGGAGCAATGCTAGTGAAAGGATGACGTCAAAAATAACGTATGAATAAATGACGTAGTAACTGACGTCAACGAAGAACAACAACAACAACAAGAGCTGATTTATACCTATACTTCCTCTGATAGCTGCCCTGGGTGCACAAGATGTGTGGCTGAAATCGTGAAAGTTGTCAATAGTGCAAAGGTGAATAGTAAATAATATTGAGTAAGGTCCAAAGACATAATCGTAAGCTTAAGATGAACGCTATGGATAAAGGTATGTGTCTATGTCCATACTAAAAACCTGATAGAAGTCCTACCAAAACGATCCTTTACCCAAACATATATGTGCAAACATGTTAAATACTTAAATAATCCTCTCTATTTAGAGGCGTTTTCACTAGAGATTGTTTACCCACTATTCCTCTATAAAAGAAATAGTTTGCCTTCACCAGTCTCGATAGGGATGATGGTGGTAAGGGTATGCACTGAGCTGGGTATAAAAACAGGAAGGTCAGGCTAAATACTTTGGCCATGTAATACCTCAGGGGAATACCCTTAATCTACAATCATGATCGGTACCAATAGTGTGGTGCTGTATTCGTTTGGAATTTCTGTTTAGCTTTCCTAAGCATAAATATGCATGATATTTTTTAATCCAAGTAAACATGTGTTGTCGTTAACGTTGAAAGGTCAGAGCTTTAATCTGACATAGAACTACTACCCTTACATTATATTGGTATAAGAGAGCTGCGAAGAAGACTGGTTTATTGGATTGGCCAAACTTATTACATTTCATTCCATATTGAACATTTATGAATGTAATCAGAAATTATATCGTGTAGAGAAGGAATATACCATCCTTCCAGGTACCTATGAGCTGGAAGCACTAAACCAAAACAAACCAAGAGAAATGGATGCCGGTGTGAAACTCTCAATCATTGGTGATCCTACCACATGATAGTGTAATATCACCTGTTTCGAAGCTATTGGCTTAACCCGAACTAATACTTTAGCCTCTCTGTTTGTTTTCTGGTTCAAAGACACACATCTCGACCAAAACAGTGAATATTCTACATTTGAGTGTCGTTTGAGTAGAATACAGTCTTGCCCACGGAGCTTACGTCAATAGGCAACCGAGTCATAATCTAAATGAATTCAGAATGGCAGTCCCTCCAGGCTATAAGATAGTGGAACCAGTAAATAAAATAATTTAGCTTCCAGTCACGAAACGAGTAGAAGAAACTTTCTCAGTACGATTAGTAGACACATGAGGAGATAATGTCAACTCTAGGAACGAGCTTATATGTTTACACTTACATCTGAAACGTGCCAGTGATGAGACTCGTATTAAATAGAACAGGACGACATTCACCACTTCACTACATTGAAAAAAAGAGCTGCGAAAGTGTTAACACTAAGTCATAAACCGTTTTTATTATGCTTAGGCAACTCTCTACGAAAATAATGAATGGCATATAACTGTTAATGTACTGAAAATAACCCGTGGATTTATAGAATCATGTAGCATAATGTAATTTTGAACAGCCTGTCTAAGTGCGCGTGCGCTAAGGATGCCATGTTTTTAATTGTACATGCGCAGTTTCAGGTTACTGGTTAGTCAGTAGTTTCAAGGTTATTCACAAGGGTAGTTCTTGGTTTATTTGTTGTTCCAAACATGTTAGTTTTGTGATCAATAAAACCAACTTTATATTAACAATTAACATTCTGGTTATATATGTAGATATTCGATAATCAATAAAGGAATTGTTCACCTACTTTCAAGACTTGCATATCAGTTTAATGATATGTAGATTGACCAACCTATAGATGTAAGTATTTCTACCCGGCTCAAGAACCATATATCAATACGGAATGGTGAACAGAACTATCTTGCAAATGCTGGATAGAGACTGGAAAGAGTACACGTGCATGGTGCTTCCCTCTATTTCTCGTTCAAGGGTTAGTGGAATATCGTCTTTACGAATGGTGATCAACGCAAAAAATAAACTAGTACTTGTTCGACCTACATCAGACATTAATGATTTACAAAGATTTTCCCCTCTTGCCTTCTTAAATTGTGATAAGAAATATCAATCGTTTTAACCTGCTTAATTTCATTATGAGGGGACGAATCCCCGATATACCCTTTCATTCACGGGGAGTGTACGAGAACCTAAACACACCCGCCTCTACACAGCATGACTGTATGGTGGAAAACCTCGTCATGCTATCTTGGTTCTCTTTACACCGGGCGTAACAACATGGAAACTTCAGATATAAGTATTTTTGATCCTTGTTGTCTAAGTACAGCTAAACTATACTTGAATTCAGTAATGTAGCCGTACGAATATATGAAACCGGTTATCAACCATGATTCCTTTTCGAAATTGTTTTAAGATTATGCCGATTTTCAAATTTCATACAGTGGAACGAACACTCCTCTACCATTACTTGATATATCTCATTTCATGTCTCGTGCACCCATCATCGTGTTCGATGCTTGGCAACACGGAGATACTATCACATCAAATACCGTATCTCTCTAGAGACGGAGATAAATATTCCTGCAGATACAAAAGCTTTTTGCTTGATTGTAAACGAACCTGTCACCCACTACAACTCCTCAACCCGTGACGTCACCAAGTAGGCACTATAACTATATTGTAAGCCATTTTCCTTCATACAGTATTTTTATCGACGTTTAATGGTTCAAGAGTGAGTCTTCCTGTCAAAGGAGGTTGCTTCCTGTATTAACCTGTTGAGACTTTCGTGCCACATGAGACCAAATGCTCGTTTTTTTCTCCATTTGAGATTGATTCTCTCTCCTCATGGGTGAATGATGATTAAGAAACTACGCATCATCATGGACTTCACTGGGAGACTGATGGTGTGAACTACTCTGAACTCAGCCCTATCATCAGTTCTCATTTAAAAAAAGGGAAAACTATTCCCACCGAGAATTAAGATTTATATGAAGAGGAATGAAGAAGAAAACTTGGCTTGGAAGTATAAATAGTGACAGTGACGATTACAACTTAACCGAGTAATTCCTTCACTGAGAACACTTAAAACTCGGATCAGGAACGGTTTATTTTAAGTTTGATTGGGAAGAAAGAAGCCGATTTTCAGCCACAGAGACAATTGTTGCTGAGCTTTAACGTCATGTTAATAAGACTAAACGCGTCGAACCAAGTGCCCCTGTTTAGAAGAAGAAGCTTCAGCATAGGCAATAGGCGTCGAAATAATGGGATATGTTCTATTACTGGTCTTTGAAGAAGTTCAGCACATAGAATACCATGAGCGTTTCATTGTTAGACATATGACAACTGTGGAGAGTTCTTCTTTAGAGGTTATTATAGATTTTAAACTACCATATTCTTAAGATGGACTTCATCCATCATATAAAAATTGGTAGTTAGAAACTAATCATCTTGTCGAGTGGGAATATGGTGATCTTAACCACATGGTATTGGTCAATCTAGTGCATAGACATACACGTTCAGTTGGTTTTGCTTATGATAAAGGAAAGTATAGAAATTTATTAATTAAATATATAATCTTTCCTAATTCTTCTTTGATTTATATGCGGAGTAAAGGGTTCAAAATATCGAATCAATCCTGTTTACACAACTGGGGTCTGAAAAGTGGAGTAAAAGCCAATACAATCTTTATGAACTGTATAAATCTGGTGAAAGTCACCCTTATTCAAGTCAAGTGGATAGAAAAATAAAACGTGCATATATACAGCCCATTCTAGAAATACTTGTATGGGCTTAACCTCAATCATACTTAGATCATCATTATATTTAGGGATATTCATCTACTTGTATTCAGTCAATATTAACTTGGATTAATCTTTTGCATATAAGAGTTTCCATTTAGGATTGTTATGCTAGACATAAGAACAATGTATATTTTAAGATATTACCATTTTCACTTATAATCATGGTATGTAATATTTAAGATTGCTATATGCCTGTTTTTTTTTTAAATGTATCATATGCAGATACTTTCATTCTCTAGAAATATCAATACCACTAGGATGAGACCGCACCTCCAGTCTTACTCTCTCTCTCTCTCTCTCTCTCTCTCTCTCTCTCTCTCCAGTAGCCCCATGGCTTCTTTGGTGCTGACTGACAGCTCACAGCTGACTTCTGACAGTCAACATTTAGGGTATACACCTAAGTTTTGACCGTCAAAAGTGACAGCTGCTAAACACATGTTTTTGCATATCATATGGTTCGGGGTAGAGATACATAATTTGGTCTGGTAACTTTTCAAAGCCATCAGTTGTCAGCTGCGAGCTGTCAGTCAGCATCAAAGAAGCCATGGGGCTACAGTACCTTCCTCAAGACAAGTTAAGACCTGTTTAGAACAGGAAAGGAATAGTGAATATCATAAAATAATCACTCGATCGTATATGTCAAGTATTAATTTATTGAACAAATTTGTATAGTAGTTTAGAATAACAATACACCCTAGTTTATTTATATAGATATATAATTTGTGAATCTATTTAAAATCTATGATACAATATAAATAACGAAAACCATTATGAACTTTTCATTAAATCATGTCTTTGTGAATATGTTTTCGCTGCAAGACAGTGTACAAATTAACAAAACTATTAAAAATATAGTACAGTCAATTTTACATATTGAGCAAAGCAGTTACAAAACCAAACCCACAATGTATTCAACATTTAAGCACGCGCTACTCTCGTGTTGGACTAGTCTGCTGAATATGGGGAGATCGGGATTTGATCCCGGTCATTCACTGAGAAGGGTTTTCCTAAATAGTTTTCCACTCTCCTTCCACGGAAATGTGGGTGCACTTACTCTCACTTCAACCTTCCTCATCCCTAACCCATAAGTGTAACTAGTACTTAGGCGTATAACTCGAACGGGTAGTAAGACGCAGTGCTGAAAAATACATTCAAGCCTTGTATAATAATGTTGGCAAACTACTTATTAACATATTTTCCCTTACACAAATATAGTACAATCCTTTTTAGATGATAAAACAAAGCTACATGGTGGAAGAATATGCCTGCTCTGATGCCTGACCTCGATCACGTTGGTAGCAATGAAACCACGGTTAAGTGCGAACTTTATCCGGTATAATATATCACTGATCAACAAGTGCACTTAAAGCTACTCGATTGAGTTTCTGATAGTACAGACAATTTTGGATGGTGACGATAGTACTCAAGACTAAATTATTTTTATCTCACTATTTCTCACTCCTTTTGCCTTGAGATTTTAATTCCTGCCTTGAACATAAAAAGAGTAAAGCTTAGGGCATAGTTCGATATACTCTGTGATAATAGCCTCCTATGTCTCATCTTTCAACTTGCTGAGAACCATCTTGTTAACTAAATAAATGTCTTAGACATTTTTGGGTTCATAAGCAGAGGAATATAGGTAGTCCGTGGCTAACAGGATGAACGTTTATAGGCATTGTCCACGGTAATCTCGTAGATGAGGTGGTCTGTGTTAGAGTATTGTAGTTTTAGTATTCCTGGAGGAAGGCAGTAAGCATGACCTGATAGTACAACTTCTAGAGCGACTTTTAAATACACAATATGGCTAATATGACATAGATCAGCATATAGATGTGGTATAGCTATGATACGTGGTTTCTATCAATGAACATCAATACGTATCGTGCGCAACTTTGGTCAGATAGTGGTTATATTATGTCATAGAAGTATAACACACTGTTCTGATTAATAGGTTACAATAAAATGTGCAATCATGATATAGAAATATAACCAATGAACAATGATTACAGGTTGAATGATACTTTGATCCGATCAAAGAACTAAGATGAACTTTTTAGTAAGTATCATTCGTAGTGGTGATCGATGAATGATGGAATCTGAGCAATGATGAATGAGTGGTAATCACATGTGATGTAAGTATCATACACGATTATGGTCAATGAATGGAGATCATACGTTGATCAAGTGTGAATGTTGTTATGTTTGAAGAATAAGCACAATTGTTGGTGTCAGACAGAAATAATATAACTAACAAGTTTTCTGCCTTTATAATTTCCGTTTAGTACTTACATGGTCTTAGTTGATTCTACGCCATCATGACGTGTGATCGTTTGGTAACCACAAGTATAGACGAGACGGTAAACCGGATACACATTGACTCAGCCTCAGACCCCTCGATGCTAGTTGTCATGTCCGATCGGGATAAAGGATGTCCATACAAAGGCTAGGATAGTATGTACATTATCATCAGAACAATATTGAAAAGTATGAATACTCTGAGAAGAACTAGAGTAGACAGGGATGGAATATGTATGGGAAGAGTATGCTCTCAGGAAGCTCATATTGTTAAAGCTTACAGGTCTCTAGTAAACTTCGAGAACCCATAGATCACAGTTAACTCTCACAATAATGCCCATTAACTTGCCTTGGGAAGGATAAAAAATAATCAATATAGCCTCTCTATGGGAAATCTGGCTACCTTCAATGACAGTTTGCCCACGTTATACTTTTGGCTGGGCTTATCCCTTAGAAAACCTTCGCAGCTTTCACTTGGTCCCTCAAATACCTGTCCATGACCCTCTAAAAAAGTTTCCTTTATATTTGATATAGTCCTAGCTATACCTAGATGTATCCTTATTTGGAGAGGTGGGATGGTAGCGAAATAAGAGCTGACAAAATGAAATGGGAACGCAAACCCTTCGCTTTGAGTGGAGGGAGGGCTTTACACACAAAATATATATTTTAATTTTATGGTTCAGTATCTTCTGTTTGTTACTAAAACGCACTCGCATCTCTTCTAATACCAGACTTTGAGCTTGTGAGGACCTCAGTGTTGTAAATAAGTCAGGTAGTTGTACCATAAAACTTCCCAACGAGTCTCTTGAATGTCCCGACTATCTTGGCCTCTTCTGAGCACGAGGTGTTTCCCATGGACCATCGCCGCATGCTGGCGTTACCACCCATGATGGGCTTAGCTTTTCCCTCAAGTTCGTGAACCTAGTCTTTGGAGGGAGTTCTTAAAAACAATATCAATTACATACACTGCCGTTTGATTAGTTTGTTTTATTTCCACAACAAATCGAAAGATTCTGTTCTTACTTAACATATCAAACATGACTGATCCAATATCATTATTGAGGTGCCATAAAGCGACCTCCTCTCTCCAAGATCCACATTCAAGTTTAAGATCCCACACCCCTATCTCCAGTTCACACTCACGCAGGCAGTTCACGAACCAACCCTGGCTGCACCATGAACAACAGCGTGACTGACAACCAAAAAGGGAGGTGTGGGGTAGATCATCGTTAGACTCGTTGTCAAATTACCACAGCACACCATCTTCCAGCCTAAGTGAAAGCGAGAAGACTTGGCAACAATTAACCGAGAGAGAGCAAACCATATGACCTGCGGTTCCCTCAGTGATGTAATCCAGCGTAACGGCCAAACTCTTGCTCGATTGAGATCCAGCATGGCCTGAGGACAAGCAATACAAGGATAATACCAGTCATTCGAGAACTTCCTATCTCATTCTGTTGTGATGGAGGCAGGGCTTAATACTAGAGCAAGGATACCTAGATCTAGGAATATGATCAAATGTTGGATAAGAATTATGTATAGTCAGGATTATAGAGTGAAGATCAAATGGATTGCAGTTAGGTAAATAAGTGTAGTATGATTAGTTCTACGATCAATATATCTAGTGCATTTGTATGGTGGGAAATTCCTACCCCATTGGTGGCCACATAGTTTAAGGTGCCACTCTCATACTGGACTAGACTGCCTATTACATGGAGATCGGGGTACAAATACCAGTTGGGTGTACTGAGGTTGTGTTTTCTAAAATGTTTCCCCACAATCCCTCCACGTAAATATAGGTACCCTTTATCTAAACTCAACCTTCCTCATCCCTAATCCTTTAGCGTAGTTAGTAGGCCTATATATGCGTTCAACCTGAACGAGTAGCAAGACGCAGTACTGAAATGTTGCTGAGAGGACGAGGGAGGGTAGTCTATGGCCCTGTACTGTTTTGTAGGATCTAGGACTAATTATAGAGGGATAAGATTGAGAAGAAGGACTCAACACATTATGTTAACATCGACATAAATTTTATGATTTTGATGGAGAAGATGGTTAGGTTATGATCCTATATTGTTTTAGGCTACTAGGACTGCTGGCTAAGTGCTAGAATAGAGATTAATAAATTTTATAACTCATTGGAGTGGGGACATTCAGGTCATAATTATATAGCGTTCTAATAATACTGGCTAAAATGGTTAAGATAATTACTAAGGGGTAAACACATCAATATCAATTTTTGCCATGCAATGCCACTTTTCTCTTACTGATGTCCACTGGAGTAGTATACTCTCTTTTCCACTACGGTTTTTAACCTTTTTAATATTTTTTTTTGAAAAGACAGACGAAAGAGCTTGTTTATGGTCGGATCTATTCTTTAATAAAGCAAGGTTAACCAGAGGTTACCTAGGAATAGTGTTTATCCAGCTTATGGCATCAGTTGTATACCTTTAGAGAGTACCAGTTTATTTAGTGTGGACATTTTTTAAATTTAGGGTTCAGAGGATAAAAATTTCAACATACGAGTATTTAACTCGTAACCTCCCCTCCACCACGATTGCTATGTTATTTTGTAACTCCCGTTATTTTTATATTGTGTAATAAATAGTACTACTCATGTCTGAATCTTAATACAGTGGAACTTGGATAATTCAAACTTGAAGGGACCAGGAAAAAATTTGAGCTATCCAAAACTTCAAATTAAATAAGTTTCTTAAAAGAAATTCTCTTTTCTGCTTCCTTTATCACCGCTACTTTTTCGGCCTAAGCTAATGATTTATAGGATTGTGGTTTGGACAGTGACATCACGATTCACACACACACAAACCCTACTGTACAGTATGTAATAAACAAAACTAAAACTAAACAACAAAACAAAATAAACTCACACGTCACAAGACTATCGCTACGACCGAGTCACTAAGAACCACTCACTTAACCACTCGAGAGGTTCGACCTTGACTAACGGAGTAAACAAATACGTACAAGTGAGCGGGGGGAGGGGCGTGAAGGAGGATACTGACCGCATTCTAACGCCACCTCCTCTGTTTCCAAAAATAGAACTGTAACATCGCCCTTAGTCTTCCCAAAGAATAAGGCTGATGCACAACAAAACATAAAATAGAGAGCAATAATTGCAGAGGAGTCGATAGGATAATAACAAAAGCAAATAGGCCGTACTCAGGTCTATTCATTTTCTGTTTCCATGAACTCACACTTCAACTATTTAGTAATATAGATATGAATATATACTATGGGAACCAGAGAAGGATATAACATATCGATATAAAGAAATATGTCAGAAAATAATATTTTATTTTATTGATATTGAATAAATATTGAACAATAGTAAAAATTTTGTATAAATATATGTATAAATATGTAATATGAATCATACGACAAAAAAGATAGTTGCGGGCACCGCCAGTAACCCTAAAATTGATTAACATTCAATGTAATGGAATATTATATAAGATTACTCCAAACAAGTAGTAAAGGCTATAATCAAAATTGGTATGTTACTCATATTTCTTCCATGACAATATAAAGCTTTCATGCCGTATGGGCTATATTTTCATGCCATATGGGCTATATCTCTTTCTCACGACAATACACTATTTTCCTGACACGCAGGCTATAGGTTACTGACATTTCCTTCACAACAATGCAAAACCTATACGTTACTAATATTCCTTTGACAACAATGTAACAACTTTCATACCAGATTGGCAACAAGTTACCAATATCTCTTTGACAACAATGAAAAACTGTCATGCCTGGTAGGCAACAAGTAACTAATGTTTCTTTGACAACAATGAAAAAGTGTCATGGCTGGTAGGCAACAAGTAACTAATCTTTCTTTGACAACAAGATTTTCCTGCCACGCAGGCCATAGGTAACTAACATTTCTCTCACAACAAGATAAACTCCTCATGCCGTATGGGCTATAAGTTTCTAATCATTCAAAACTGTGACTTGTAAATAAACAATTGTGACATCACGCAAACCCTGATGGGGCTTCATGTCGAAGACGACTAAACAGAAGATAAACATTATTTACCACGACGTATCCTAAAGAATAAAGTATTCCTACATAAATATCTTTCAAGTTGTAAAGTTTTATGAAATTTAAATATTAATTCGCCAAAACAGAATTTCTATATACATTAGCCGAAAATGAATTTGGTACCTTCTAAAACCATCCTGGACACCTACGCGCTTCCTAGGACAAGATCCAGACAAGAGTGCCCGTCCATATTGGACTACACCATTATATACACTTATTCTAGCTCTGAAAGGGGAAAGAGGGGTCAACAGAACAACGGTAAACACAAAACAAATTAAGAGAGGGAGGGGATAACTAGACGACGGTGGAAATCGGAGGAGTTAGTAGATTATTCTAGACTAGACGTTTCAACACATCACATTATTGCGCCTGCGCGCCACATTCTTCCTAACACGCCTCGTGATAATGCACTGTTCAGTATTGCACGAGTTTTACTCGTTTAGTTGGTCGGTCGAATTCATAGTGGCATGTTGTTGTTTTTTGTGCGGGGAGAACATTGGCGAGTTGAAGCAGCTGAATGGGGCCAAGGTGAGTTTACTTGCTTTACTTCTAATAGTGTCCAGTCTTGCTTTTTTATTCGTGCACTTTAGTAGATTATTTCCAATAAACGCTACTGAACAACATAGCGCCGTAACTAGAAGTACTACTACTACTACTACTACTACTTACTATTTACGAAAAGTTCGAATTAGCCGAAACAAAATTCGAATTATCCACGATTTTTAACATTTTTTTAATACAAATTTCATGGGACCGGGAGAAAAATTAAAATTAAAGATGATTTTGAGTTACAGAAGTTTGAATTAGTCGGTTTCAACGGTAGTAGAATAAAACCTTTTCTTTCAGATCCACCTCAATGTACGTTCTACTCGTATTACTCATATCTTAATATTGGAGATTGTAGTCCATGCGTCTGTGTTGCATATTATCATGCAGTACGAGGGTTTGTTTATTATTGAGATATCTTTGCTGACAGAACACTTCTCAGTCCAGGGCGACGAGTCATCTAAACGCTGACGGACTCTTAGAAAGGGTCGCTCAAAGTAATAGTGGTACTTGGTGTTGGTGAAAGACCTGTTGCCCTCCCTTTTGCTTTGTCAGTAACAAAATGCTGTTTTTCATTCTTATGCTTCGTTTCTACCAGGAAATGAATGACCAAATGTATTATATCATTTTCAAACTTGTTTTTTCCATATATATACATGACCTGTTCCTCCCAAAATGCGTTCGACTAGTGAATACAAATTTTGGTTCCCACTGTCGAGTATCACTTTTGTGGGCTGTCTTCCATCTCCAACCCCTCTTTTCAGCCAACCCTCAGTATACATTGGGGAGCGAGGCCCTGGGACGAGGGGGTAGCCATACGGGTTAGGGAACAACCACTGAGGGACAGCATCACGGATGTCAAGCGTCAACTGCTGTAGATTGAGTGACAACCCCTCCAAGCACACAGTTCCTGAGGGGGAACCCAAGAAGGGAGCTAGTAGTTTTAAACAAGCGTTTCCATATATTTTTATTAAAACAAGTCCTGGGAGGGAGGGTTCCATTTGTTAGTGCAAGTATGAACACTGAAAATTCGTATTTTGCTATTTTCCACAGCATACATTGAGAGGAAACCCATGGAAGGAGGGGTAACCATTGTAAATATGTCCTGGGGGGG